>OX461809.1:45862205-46068471 GCA_949802685.1 Dicyrtomina minuta | reverse complement strand
TTGACCTTTCTCGAATTAGGGTTGTTATGGGTACAGATTTGCTGTTAAATTCACATTTTGCTGATGCTTCTAGCTTATAAAAATTAATTTTGATAACCATGAACGTTGAGCGTCAACTGTGTTATTTTTTTGATTTTGGCTGTATTTATATCAAGCTGATATAAGTGCTTTTTTACAACATGCTTTAGTTTGTTTTAAATTGTGAACACATAAAGATGTGTTTCAGCTTTTCTTTTAACTATATTGTGGGTGAATCTGACTACTTTTGTGTTGCTATAGTTTTTGATATATAGCTGAATTTTGTTTTCTAACGGATTTCAGTTTTATTTGGTAAACATTCTATTAAAATCTTTAGGCGTGTCGTCCTGTTGTGATTATATGGGTACTTTAGTATAACAGTTTCTTTTTCCTACGCTGATGACATAAATAATTTCCAAAAACTGCCCAAGAGCAGCCCTGACACTACTAATTGTTAATTTCTGCGATTCTTGTTTAATAAATTCTGAACTGCTTTGCGGTTAAATTTAGGTTTGTTTACACATTTATTTTGGATTTCATAAAATCGCTAATGCGTTTTCGCAAATCTCCTTTAATTAGTGAGTTTTGAATCTGATTGTTTTACTCAGTGTCTTTTTTACAGTTAATTGTTTAGTTTTATTGCTGTGCCTTTTAACAAATGGATTTAGTTACGTTGCTTTAAAAATGTATAATTGCATAGCATAGCTTCTATAAGCGTTGTTTAACTTTGAAAACAACCTCGCGTTTGTTAAGCTGAAAACATTGTAAGTCATCAGGCACCAGCTCCTGCCTGCCTAATGATTTCTAGTTATTGGTTTTGACTTCTTAAGATATTTATTGCCTAAATGGTGTGATATTTTGCTGAAAACAATATACCATTATGAAAACGTACTACTTAGTTAGTAATACGACTTCTGAACCACTACGGATGAAGTAAATAAATGTATGGCAGACGGTAATTTTGAAATTTTAGAACAAAGCGACCGGTTTCAGATTTTATTATTGTTTTTCTTCAGGCTAAAATAAAGTTAAATATCAAAACTATCAGAATTTAACTCTTATATAATAACTGCTGGATACAAACATTATTACATTATGGAATTATAACACTATTTCCATGGAAAGTTCACCTGTATCAAAATTACTTTGCCCACTTACTACTTACTGTTAATTACATATTGATATATATGATCTACTACAAACATGGATATCTTGCAATAATTTATTGATATACTTATATTTACCTTTATATTCCAATGATACACGAATTTGTAAATCAAAATTATTTGAATTGTAATAATCAGGGTGTAAAAATGCGAAATTACTGTTAGATTTAATTTAAACTTTATAAGTTTTTAAGCTTGTAGGTTGCTTGTACGCCCTTCCCTTTCTTTTAAATTAAACACTGGCGCTTGATTTCTATGAGTAAGTAATTCCATGGAAAAATTGTTTGCTGTCGAGATAATATTAGGTTTACGTGCTGTAGTTACGCAGTGATTCATAATGTAGTAATAACAGTACATAATGTTGATTTGTTAACTATATAGATAATACGTATGCATAACTTAGTATAACAAATGGGAAAACGGTAAATATTAATAAATATGTTGTTGTGGTAGTAATGGATCGACTGGAACAGGGTAGGTAATATTCATATTTCTATTTTGTTTGCCGTGTTGAATCCAATCATTAAGATTATCCAGTGTAATATAGGGAAAAATATGCAGTGACGCTGGTAGCGCAGTATTGGAGATAGCCATGGAATTACTTTTATTTTTAAGTTTTACTTTGCTTGCGATGGGGTGTTTCTTAAACTGACTATGATGTACCTTCTTTGGTGGGGGTTGATATGGTTGATTCATAATATGAGCTACAGTGTTAGCATCAAATATTATTAAATTACACTTGATTTTATTGTGGATGGCCGTCGCGTAGAAGCATGTACTAGATGATTGGGGAGACTCCTGCCACTTTTTTCTCCACGAAGGTAACGAAATCCTAATTTTGGATTTGTAAAGTTTGCCGTCAATTGGTTTTCCAGGGAATTTTCTCAACATTTTATCTCATCCGTAGTGGTTCAGAAGCCGTACTACTTATTAAGTAGTACGTTCTCACAAGTATATTATTTCTTCTGGACACAAATCCTGGGGGATCCTACTGAAATGAGAAAATTGGCAAATAATCTTCAAACGGCTAATTTGCGACAGTAACAACAACAATCTTCATCAACATCGACGAATTCATTTCAAAATAATTTAATTATGGATAATTGTGGAAGTGGAAAGAGCTCAGGAAATATCCATGGAACTACTGCCAGCAAAGTCTTACTTAAACTTGACCCTAATCAAAAACTTTCAATATGGAAGTATTTAGATGCAACAACAGACATTCAAGTTCAAAAATACTTAACACCTATACAAAAATATGCTATTGTTCCGTCACATCAAGCAAGTAGGTTTGAAGAATTAGGAAAATTCCTAACTCAAGTCTCTCATACCAATTAACCCAAGAAAATAATACCATGGCCACTGCAATTTCAAACTGAATGAACTCCATGCAGACACCACACTGTGCGTACAACCTTAAACAAGTTGCTTTACACAGCAAAGGTATAGTGGATCCTATACTTAAGTTTCAATTACCGCAATACAGCCATATGCCATTGTCAACATTTCTAGACATCGCCAATATCAAAAATGAATGTGTGATAGCAGCACAAAAGATATACAGTGATGGCCAAAAATTTGTCACCGAACTAAAAATCTTGGAAACCATGGACCTAATATTTTTAGACTTGACCAAATCAAATTCCATGGAACAATCAAAACAACGTTTAAGTGCAGATAACAAGAACAGTAAAATTCAAGCCATGAAATACTATTTAAGTGTTAGTTTCTTTTTAGCTGAGAATGAAATGCTGAAAAAATTTCCTGGTAAACTAATTGATGGAAAACTGTACAAATCGAAAATTCGGATTTCGTTACCTTCATGGAGAAAAAAGTGGGAAGAGTCTCCTCCACCATCAAGAAAGTGTTTTTATGCTACAACCATCGTCAATAAAATTAATTGTAACCTACTCATATTCGATGCCAACACTGTAGCTCATATTATTAATACACCATATCAGCCCCCACCAAAGAAGATTCATCATGGTCAGTCCAAACATCACCCCATCACAAGCAAAGTGAAACATAAAATCAAAAGTAATTCCATGGATAACCCTAATAACTCTAATAATACGGTTCTTCCAAATTCATCGAATAATTTCCCCCACATTACACTGCATAACTTTAATGAGTGGATGCAACAGGGCAAACCAAATATAAATAGTATTACTAACCATCCTGTTACCGTGGACCCAATACAAAAACAATAACATACCTAATAATATTAACCGTCTTTCCATTGGTTATACTTGTTATTATCCATATAGTTAGCAAATCAATATTATGTACTGTTGATACTATATTATGAATGACTGCGTAACTACAGCACGTAAACTTAATATTATCTCGACAGTAAGCAATTTTTCCATGAAAGTACTTACTCATAGAAATCAAGCGCCAGTGTTTAATTTAAAAGAAAGGGAAGGGCGTACAAGCAACCTACAAGCTTAAAAACTTATAAAGTTGAAATTAAATCTAACAGTAATTTCGCATTTTTACACCCTGATTATTACAATTCAAATAATTTTGATTTACGAATTCGTGTATCATTGGAATATAAAGGTAAATATAAATATATTAATAAAATATTGCAAGATATTCATGTTTGTAGTAGGTCATATATCTTAATATGTAATTAGCAGTAAGAAGTTAGTAAGTAAGCAAAATAATGTCGATACAAGTGAACTGTCCATGGCAAAAGTGTCAGATTTTCATAATTTAATAATGTCATAATTTAATAATGTCATAATTTAATAATGTCTGTATCCATCAGTTATTACTAAAGAGTCGAATTCTGATATGTATAATATTAAACTTTATTTTAGCCTGAAGAAAATCAATAATAAATTCTGAAACCGGTCGCTTTATTTCGAAAATTCAAAATCATTGTCTGCCATATATTTATTTATCTCATCCGTAGTGGTTCAGAAGCCGTACTACTTATTAAGTAGTACGTTCTCACAAGTAATGGAGAGCTGCTCTCATGTGTTTCATGCTTTTTTGATGACAGTTGTTTTAATCCTGTTCAAAATTAAGCTGTTGTAATTAAGATTACTTAGATGCTGTATTATTGTTTTAAAGTTTTGCTTCTATAAATACGATGCAATTGTTGTGCTTGGCGTGTTTGCTTATATTTTAAGTGCTTATATGCAAGTTTTCTCAAAACAATAGTTTTGAATGAAGTTTTTCTTTTTTAGCCCTGTTTTGCTGAATTAACTTTTAAAAGTTGTTGGCCTGCTAGCGCATACCTGTAGTTTTCTTTAAATTTAAGTTAAACAGAGTTGCTTTTTATATTTTCAGTTGCCTAATTGAGGTCTTTTTTAGTTTTTTTACTAATTTAATGTTGATTTTGTGAGTGAAAGATAGTTAATTTATGTTGTTTGAGATTTCCTGTTTTGGTACCTGTTATTTTAAAGTTGTTGTTTATAGGCACGTCATCAAGCTAAGTTTAGTTTTTTTAATTATTAGTTGTTTTCGAATTTTATTTATTTTTATTTGTATTTTTAAACGTTGGTACTTATCACTGAACTGAGTTTATTATTACTGTGGGTTTTTTTGTAACGTAGTTAGTTGTTTAAATCTACTCCGCGTTGCTTTGGTATTCACAGTGATGAATTCTTAAACTATCCTTACTGTTCCACGCGGCTCAATGTTTGATGTTTTTACTGCAGTTCCAACATCGATAGCCTCTGGCCTGCCTTAGCACTTTTTTGATCTGGGTTATTTCAAATATTTACTAGTTAGTTACTAATTGTTTTATTTTCAATGTTTTAAATAACTCAAAGTTTTTGACAGGTTACAGGTCGTAAGGCCTGTCTACGTACTTCTTTGATTTATGAAATTATAAACACAATAGACTAACACAATTATTACCAAATATTAGGTTACTCGAGATTAAAAAAACAATAATGTTTTGCCGCATCCTGTGATTTTTAAAAATTCAGTATTTCCTTGCAATTGTATTATTAATTTATTTTTAAAGCGTTTTTAATACCTTTAGATTCTTTCAATAATGTATTGCTAAAATGTATTTTAAAATTTGAAACATCAAAAAGCTTCGCCGCACTATGTAATTTAAAAACTTTGTTCACCCCTTTGATGCTTACAATTCTTATGAATTAGTGATCAGATTAGGTTTGACAATCGTCAACCCACACCCAAACCCTAATACAGATCATGGGTTTAATCAACTTTGAGCCCAGACCCAGACTGGAACCCAAAGTCGCAGGTTCAAATTTGAGCCCAGACGCAGACTGGAACCCAAAGTCGCAGGTTCAAATTTTCGTGGATCCACTATGTAAATCACTTCCTGATCCCGTGACAAAAGTCCAAAACCATAACCCGAAATTGAGCCGGTTTTGGAATCCAAACCTGGACCCGTAACATTTTAACCCGGACCCGGTTCACAGAAAGTGCTTTATATTGCATTCTAACAAACAAATCTAACTTTACTAAGTAATATAATATGTAATAATGCAGTGAGTTTAGCCAAAATAAGATTGATGCCAAATTTGTTCCCTAATTTTGTCCGAGCAAGTAAAAATTCATATCAATAAAATGAACGTGCACTCATCCGTTGGACCTGATGGCATCATAGTACGATGGGTAAAATGTAATCTTAAACAGTCCAAGAGAATTATAGCACAAATATTAACGTACACGTTTAAATTCAATTACGTCCCAAAATTTATGCGTGAAGCAAAAACAATCCTAATTTTCAAATCCGGGGATTTAAATGCTTCTGCAAATTGGCAACCAATTACAATTTTTTTTGTTCTCAGGAGGATCGTTGAAAAGATTCTGGACCTTGAAATGCGTGAATACATAGTGCTGCATGAGAATCAACGAGGATTTGTTCACCAGGTGGGAAGAATTATTAACACGACCTTTATTAACGAGTGCCTAAAAAAAGCAAAAGTGGAAAACTCAGACTGTACAGTAATTTTTAGGGATATCACACAAGCTTTCGATAATTTGGGGCACGCACATACATTTCAGCAGATTTGTTCTAAACCTGCTCCATCACTACTTAAAAATCATTATGTTGTAACCTAGCAACAAATAATTATACACGAATTAATACAAAAAACGGACGAACGGGTGTAATACATTTTAAGAGGGGAGTAATGCAAGGAACTTCCATGTCACACTTTCTCTTTAACGTTTCTATAGACCCTATAATACAAGAACCGTGATAATTTGGGGATCTAGATCTAATGCAGAGATACAATTGTTACAAAACAAACTAAAAAGAGCTATTATTGCTTTCTGTAATATGAGACAGGTAAATGTAAATCAGAGTGATTTATTGGAAATGTGTAATGTACTGTCAGTGTATGAGAGTATTAAGTATTACATAATTTAAATGTAAAACTTTGTGTTAAAAACTTTAAAGTACGGTTCTAATATTATCTATTTTAAGAATATCTTTAAGCTAAAGACGTCAGCAAGGCAAACGCAATCAACCAATAAGTGCTTGTTTGAGTGTTTGAGGTTCAATTCGGAAAGTTATAGAAACTCTCTACTTTACAGGTTCACTGATGAATGGAATAATGTTCCTGAGGATATTAAGGGATGTGTGTCGCTTGAAAGTGGGGAATTTGAATTGTAAAAATATTGGTCCTTTCCGGAGTAAGTTGATAGAGTACATAGTAGGAAGCAGGGAAATTCATATGTATAGCCCCTATATCCCGCCGTAGTGTTTGTACTGCTGCCTTCCTGCTTTTACGGTTAACAACAAATGTTTCTTTGGTATTGATTTATCTTATGTGTATGTAATAATTTATAGTGTATGGAATAATTTATAAGGTGTGTATGAATTTATATTTTGCTAGTATTTATTAGTGTCCGGGATTTAATAACAGTATATGTATACTGAATTGCCTGACACTTAAATAAAAATAAACTTATATAATAATATATTAAATTATAATTATTAATATAAATTTAATTTAAAATAATATATATAAATTTAATTTTTTTAAATATTAAATTAATATATTTAATATATATTATATAATAATATTATAACTTATATAACTAAAATAAAATAAACTCAAACTCAAGAACTGAGCGAGAAAGAAGTGACCAGTAAAATCTGATTTTCTCTTCATGAGCTCCACGACAACATTTCTAACGAAGAGTTTGCCGACGATACAGGAATTGTTGGTAATTCCCAAAATGCTTCCATCGAACTGTATCAGCAATGTGCTGCTTCGTTAAATCTTATAGGACTCAGGATGAATCCCGTAGAAAGTGTCGGAATTAGCGTCGTAAAAAGGGAACTGTGTGAAGAGCCTCTTTTTATTTCTAGTGACACAACTATTAAGTGCATAGGAAAAAACGAAACAATAAAATATCTAGGAGTTACGTTTAATGACTGTGTTTTGTTCGATGAGGTAAAATGCGCAACTAAGTTTGGAGCCCGAATCGAAAAATTGGTGTCTACCTCTATGTTAAGGCCAGATCAAAAACTAAAGGTTTTAAAGGACTATATCTGGCCAACTTTAATATTCCCATTTTAACACGCTTCATTGACAAAGTTGTTTATTAAGTTTTTGAAATCCATCGATCTAATAATTAGAAGTGCGGCAAAGGAAATTATCGGGATACCAACAAGCACTCCAACAAATATGTTGTACTCTAGTCCTAAAGTAAAGGGCATTGGGCTGATAAGGGCCAAATGGAAAGCTGGAATCCAAAACTTTAACTCATTGGAAATCCTAGAAAATTAAACAACGCTTTACTGCACAAAATTAAAAATTTTGAAGTGGAGCAATCAAAGTGACTCGACTTTATCACAATACCTGTCGAATTTAGAAGTACCCTGGAAGAAGCCAAAATTAAAAAGTCCAAGCTCATTAGGGACCATCTTAGACAGACAGAGTATGAGAATTGGTGCAAACTTCCACAAAAAGACCAGCGCGTGGTCCAATTTTCAGAATGTTTAGCTGCTAACAATTCAAAAAATGGTCTTTCTACATCGGAATGGACAACCGCCATAAAGATGGTAGGAAATGTTTTGCCAGTCAATGCAATCCCCCGACCAGACCAAGGATCTTTCCGTTGCCGTCATAGATGCAACGAGAGCGAAACGATAGGGCATATTCTTGGGAAATGTTTTAGGGGAGAGTTGATTCGCAATTATCGTCACCATGCAGTAAGACGTCTGATTGCCGATGCAATGAGTAATGTAGGGTGGAAAGTACCTCAAGAAATAGAATGTACCGGTGATGGATCAAGACGCGTGGACATTATTGCATATAACCAAAGCTCTAACAAAAGGTACATCCTGGACCCTACAATAAAAATTGAACAAATGGAAACTCAACAGGCAGAGGCTGTTGACCGAAAGAAAAAGGAAATTTATGAGCCATGTATTCCATACTTCCAACAGAAGCTCGGGTTACAAGATATTGAAGTGATAGGACTTTACGTGGGAGCCCGAGGTACGATTACGAAATTCTTTGTGGATTTTATTAAATCTCAAGCCATACCGTCATTTGTGATTAAAGATATTGTGACGACCGTCCTAAAGATATCGGTACAAATATGCCAGCATCATGTGTTCTCCACTTTACCTAATTTGTAGATATATATAATCGAATCACATTACCTTACTCTGTAATAACTATTATAAAATAGTGCTTAAACATTTTTGTCAACGTATACTGAGTCCATGGGGCTATCCTTATTGAAGGACAGTGTCACTTTAATTTTGTATAAATAAAATTGTCGTTATATATATATACTACTCATTACGTATCTCTACTGTAAAACGTGAGGCATCTCAGCTATTTCCACTGGTACACGGACATTATCCCCCCGGACATTTTCCCGCAGAACATTATTCTCCTGGAGACTTCCCTCCCAGATCGTACAGAGGACATTTTTCTCCCAGCATTAAAATCACAACCAAATGAGCGAGTGTTATTTTACTGATATCATGTTTTCTTAGATGTTTTCAGAAATATGCTACATCTATGAACCGACGTAATAAAATTCTCTTTCTTCACCATTTTTTGGTTTAGTAACAATTACGGAAATATGTATTAGTCAAATGCAACAAATGTAATGACAACATTAGTGTAATAGTCTTGAAGTCCGAAACGCATTTCCCTAACAAAATTTTTAATAAAATGCAGTATGCATATTCAACCATAAACTAAATAGACAGTAATTTGCTGACGTTTTACCATTTTTGAGCTCAAGCACAACTAAAGTATATTTGTATTAAGTATAATAAAACAGCAATGATTGTTGATTCTTTTCTTCGCAGTGCTGGTCACACCATAAGACTTACTGCTTAATTTTGCCACTTTTTCAGAATAACATGATATATTTCACCTAGTATAAATTCTACCTCAAGTTACATTACCTACATTTTTATTTATGTGGTACTCTAATTACTATATTTTTAAACACAAGCGTCTGGTACTTATTATTGTAGATTACAGGTTGATGTTTAATTAAGCACGTTAAATTATAATATTCGTTATTCATTTGATCTGGCGTTTCCGCTCAAAGTAAAACGCTCAAAGTGTAATGAAAGCACTTGGGTATCAGCTGAGGTAATAGCTATCGCAAAAAATAAGAACCTGAATCCAAAAAATAGTGCACTGACCTTGCTGAGACTATTCAATTTGCAAAACAAAAGTTCAATCTGAAATTACAAAATCAAGTATTGGAAAATAAAAACAGTATCTACAAAAACATCAAAAAAATGTGTTTCCTTTCTGAAAAAAGTACAGTGCTACAAAAGTTATGTCTGGCCAATAATACTAATGACATATATAAAACAATTAATCAAATAAATTGTATTTTTTCTGAAACTAACAGAAGCTATAAACCTTTGCGGAAAATTAATATTAAAGTGGATCCTTAGTTAAGCAAAATAATTGTTAAAGAATTAAGTATGCTAAGAAAAATTGAGAACATAAATTTGAAAAAATGAAATATTCCTTACGGTATTCCTGCCAATATATATAAAGAATTAGGGTTCAGTATTACCCCTGCCATACAATTTCTGTATAACTTCTCATTTTCAAATTGTTTCGTACCAAAAGTGTGGAAGTTTGGATACATTAGACCTATACCGAAAGATGTGAATAACGTATGTATTGATACTCTAAGACCGTTATCCCAAACTGATATTTTAGGCAGGCTACAAGACGAATATATGTTTGAGCAGTTGTATAAACAAGTAATCGATAAAATAAGTGTAAAACAATACAGGTCATTGAAAGGGTCATCAACGTCTAACTACTTAGTTAACTTAATGGACTTTATTAATAAATCTCTGGATGAATCTGATTCATATGTTTTAGTTGTCTTTCTTGATTTGTCAAAGGCATTTGACCTTGTTGACCATAATGTTTAGGCTAATGAGTTAATTAAATTGAATGTAAATGTAAATGACATCTTGTGGATAATGGATTTTTTATCCAACCGTTACCAATGTGTAAAAAATAAAAATGAACTGTCTGAATTTTGTAAAATTTATAATGGAACTCTACAAGGAACCAAGCTTGTCCCCTTGTTGTTTATAATTTTAATAAATAGAATAATTTTAAATTTTAATGAAAAACATCAAACTGTAGATATGAAAAATAATGTATTTAATGGTTATGTTGATGACCTTACCTTAGCAGAAAAAGTAAAATTCAATACTGTACCTAAAATGCAACTGTACTTTAATCATATCAATGATTGGACAAATAAACTTAATTTGAAAATGAACCTAATAACGTGTAATGTAATGGCAATTAATATGTCACGTAAAATCAGAAGTGTCCCAACAAAATACTTACTAAATAATACGGAGTTACCTGTTATTAATAATACAAAATTACTAGGTGTACAAATAAATAATTTTCTAAAATGGGATAGTCATGTCAAAAATATAGTTAAGAAAGCTACCAAAAAAATTTTTTAATTAGGAAATCAAAGCACTGTGGATTTAGCAGTAATTAGCTATTGTTAGTTGACAAAATATACATTAGAAGTAATTTAGAGTATGCCTCTCATGTTTTTAGCCAAAGTCTACCTTCCAAATTAATGGCTATGATAACAAAAATTGAAAAGAAATGCTTAAGTATTATTGCTTAAAAATATGTTAGTGAAAAAAATTATGATAATGTTTGTAAATCTTTGAGAATTAAAAAATTAGAATGTAGGTACAAAACGTTGGTAATTAAGTTTGGTAAAAATCTTATAAAAACAAGATAGATTAGTTAAGCCCACACAAGCGTTAAGATATAGAATGGTTAAGTGTAATACTGAAAGGTACCGAAAATCTACTATACCTACGTTAATACGATTGTTATAGCTTTCTTTTTTGTTAGTGTAATAATGTTTTTCTCAATTACTCGTGTTTCCTTTTACCATTGCGCTGATATTTCTGTCGCGTGGGCTCCTTCATTTTCCTAAGTAAAATTTTAATTAATTTCAAAGGTATAAATGTTCTTAGATTGAGTATTGCATTCCCAAAATTTGTTAATTATCTATCCTTAAGATGCACTATCTTCGATAGTGACAATACATTAATTTGTGTCACTCTTGTGTATGTGTTGAAAAATCTGAGTAATGAAATAAAAACCCTGCAATAATAATAATAATAATAATAAAACTCCTTATAACTGACTTATTTAAAAAAAGGCGGAAATCCGTTCCTTACAACCGGATAATCGCTTACGTCGGTTCCCTTATATCTGAATAATTTTAACACTGTAAACATATCTGACCAATCAAATATTTTAAAGTCCCTGACGGAAGTTTCCCTTTTAGGCGGAATTCTTTACAAGTGAACTAGTCATAATATATAGTACATTGGGGGAAGCCACAAGGTTCTACAGTAGATATGTTCGGCCATACCAGTGAAGTTAACGGTACGCATGATACGAATAACATGCAAAACGTAATGTAAAATATGAGTTTGAAACAATTTATCTTTCTATTCTTATGTACACACTCACCCGCTCTTTCCGTTATTTAACTTGCGACTAAGCAACTGAACAAGAATTTCTCTTATTCCCCTGTTTTTCACGCAGAGAATCCAATTGGGATGGAGTAATTTGGGGAATTGGTGCGCTCCCGTGATTTGGACCTTGTTGACCTGTACAAATTCCCATTTTAAAATATGCACTTAAATTATTAAGAACACAATTCTTTTTGACATAGTAAATTTCTCATCGAAGATCGGAAATAAGTTAGAATTGAGATTATACATCTGATGAGCTTCCATTGCTTTTTATAAAAAAATATATCTTCTGTCTTGTCCTTAGGTGGAGTGCTTTTTGTACGAATTTAGATGTCCGAAAAGTTGTATTTTTTGTATGACAGCTGTATGTACAAATGCATTTTGTTCGAAAACCATAAATGTGTTTTTGTACGAAAAATGCACTGTCCGAATATGTTTTTATACGAAAAATGCGCTGTCCTAATGTAGTTTTGTAGGAAGACGAAAACTGCACTGTTCGAATTGGGTGTCTTCTCTGTTGAGTGTCGGACTGAGCGGAGTGCGAGTATAGCGTCTCCACGATGTATGTATAATGTGACCCTGACTACTCTATACCAAGGTCTAGTCAAGAGTACGGAGGAGTTGTACCGGATAGAATAAGTTCGGTACACACACATTTTCCACACGGACATCCCCCCGGGGCATTTTCCTCCCAAGTCACACAGAGGACATTTTCCCCCCAGTATCAAAGTGAAAACCAGAATAAGCGAATGTTCCTCTACAGAAATTTTGTATTTCTTTATATTTTAATTTTATATTTAAACACTATATGAATCCAGCATCTACACATTACTTTTTGACGTTTTTGACAACGAATTTTTGTTATGAATTATTTTAAATCACAGATAGATGTTTAATCAAGCATTGTTTGCGTCGAAGTCAGACTACAAGATTTTTGCAAATAATGTTGCAATCGTTGCTTTATGATTAAAAAAGATTTACGTAATTAATACTTGACAAAGAAACCACTTCATTAGATGCTAAAGCTCAGCATCTAAAAATTGAGAAAAGGAGAATTTTAGTACTTTAGTTCAGAACTGCAGCATACTTCTGAAAATACCTAAGAATTAAAATTTTCAGTAAGGGAACACTCGCTCATTTTGGTTAAACGATTTTTCAGTATGGGTATTGTGGCGAAGATGCAAGTTATGTAAGTAAGTGTACGTGTAGTTGTAGTTGTGGAGGTTGTGGTAATCGAGAGTGAGAGTATTGACTGCGACAAACTGTGATTGGGACATGTAGTTGGGTATGGGACGGAAACAACAGTTAACCTTGCAAAGCATATGAGCATTTTATTGCATTGTATTGTAATGTCATTGGGATAAAAGGAAATGACAAATAACCTTGCTAAGCATATGGTAATTGTAGTGTAATGTGATGTTATGAAGAAGAATGGAAAAAAACTGAGGCGACGCTGAAGTGTTTGGACTGCGTCCCCATGGCGACCGTGTGGTATGGTATAGTAAACAGCTGAGCTGTGACTGTCAGTGCTGATTATATATATTAATTATGGATTAATGCATTGCTGTGGGGACCGTAGTGTGAACATCGGTCTATTTGTACGAAATTGAAGCTAATAAAATTTAAACCGAACGGGGTCTGTATTGTTTGGAATGGATCACTATGGTAACGGTGTGAATAAAAAGAAAAAGAGCGAAATGGTAAAGGTTGTAGCGTACATCAATAGGGGGAGAGCGTTGTGCTCGTCAGATTGATAACCTGTAGGAAGGCATGATACTAAATAGGGATTTACATGCTAAAAAATGGGAAATAAATTGAAAAACAGCTCTGCTGCAAAATCCTTTATACAGGAAGTGTGATGAAGGGTTGAGAGTACAAGAGGAGGGGAGTCTCTGCTGGTTTGTTTGGACTAGAACTGGAAAGCATGATGTTCAACGGGCATTTAAATGCTCAAAAAAGTAACAAAATTAATTGGAAAACAGCTGTGCTGCAAAATGCCTTATCCTTTATACAAGCAGTGTGATGAAGGGGTAAGTGTACAACAGGAAGGGAAGCCTCTGCTGGTTCGTTTGGACTCGATCGGAATTTGATTACGAATGTGAGGCAGCGCCATGCAAATATATAGAACCTATTACTTAAGTATATATACATTTATTTAGTAGGGGAGTGCGTGTGATCGGGTTCATTTTTTATCAACTTTGAAAATCTGTATCTTTTTCCACAGACAACGTACAATAACGAAGAAGCTATCATTGTACTTCTCTATTAATACTGTATGTACAAAAAAATGATCAGTGTCGAAAATTAGAAGTTGCAAGAGATACAGGTCATTGTACGAAAAAACTGCGGAAAGTCTTACAACGGCCCAAGTGCCCTTAATGTGATCAATACATTTAAAGTTAATGGTAAAGTAGGGTCTTAAATGTGACCAATTCAAAAAAGTACTCAAAACTTTCATCATTTTACATAGCCAGAGTTTTCAAGGAAAGAAGCTGAAATCAGTAGTGAAGATAGTTGAGACTATAGGTTGTATGAATATTAGATGGACAGATTTTTAAAGGCGGTAATATTTGAACGGCGGCCACTGATCACACATAAGGGGTGATCACACATACGCACACTACTACTACATAATAATTTGTATGAAATGTGTACTAATGAAACTATATTAAATACAATTAACGTGTATAATATGTGCACATAATAATGCACTGTATAATTAAATACACTTACTGCATTATTTTAATGTATATATCTAATTGATGTTACTTAAGTACGTAAACTACAATTAAATTTAATTAAGATTCAAGTCAACAACATTAGTGGTTTAAAAAAATCTACCTGAGACTTTAAAATGACTAAAAGTAAAATCAAAAACTAACGTTCCTGCTGCAGGTTGACATGTTTATGCAGAAATATGTATATATTTACCAGTATATAGCATATATGACAGGGTAGCGTGATGTACATGTAGGTGGCCTAATGTTTGTAATTTGAAATTAATAATATTTTTAAATATTCTGTATTATTGAGCGAATATGGACAGAATTGGATGCAACCCTTTGCACTGGAAAGTGGCCCTTTTGAAACCAAGTGAGCTCCAAACTTCGAGTTTCCATGCATTGAGCTGAATATTTATACTTCCTTTAGCGTACTGCCAACTGGTATATGTATCTAACGTATGTAATTATATATGCATACGACTGTGTACTGTCATGCAATGGACTACTAGTACCATGTTAACAGTGTTTAATGTAATGTTTTTAATAGGTACGCGTTAGGAACCAAACAAAAGCAGAGCTAAAAGTAAACAATAATATTATTTTTTAATATAAAACAACTGGAAAGAATAGAATGCACCTTTTTTATGCTTAATGTCATGTAAGCCTCAGGTTCTTATGATTTATTTATTTAGTTGTTTTATTGCTCTATTTATTACTATAAGGAAAAAAAATAACATAAGTTTCTAGGATGATCGTGAATGCAAGTGTAAAATAGAAGGAACAACAGATGTTTTGGAACAACAGCCACACACAGGATGTTGTAGTAGTATGCACGTATTGTATGCATGTTTTATAAAACAGAGTAAGAGTGGTAGTCAATGCGGTGTTTACATATATACATATTTACAGTTTTAATATGTTTTTGATTTTGTTTACACACACAAATTTGTACATACAAATATTCACATGAATAATTTACAAATACGACTCGCAGATATACATTGTTGCATCTAATATTCACATGTAGGCATACTATTTACAAGTACACATATAAGTTACAAGTGTGCAGTAAATCTGCAGACGCTACAATTTAACTATGTATTTACAAGTTTAAACTCACGACAAAATCACGTTTACAGTATTATTGTACCTGTATTTACATATATGCACATGCTACGTTACAATTAAATACTTGCTTTACCTAATTAGTAACTGTTACTTTTTTATTTATCAGTGTGCACTATTGTTTTTAACTAATATTATTAGTGTTATTCGTATTTACTTCTTTAACTACAAACTAAAACTACAATTATAAACTTAAACTTTATTAATAGTTTTTCTAAAACATTTATTTTTGGTTTGCTATTGCTTGTCTTCTGAAACGTTAAAATAAATAAATCTTTATATACTTTTTAAATGTGAGATTTAATAGTAATTACATTTTTTTGTATATAATTAATCTCTTAGCCTTGATTTGGTTCCTGCCAATAAGTAAAATAGGTAATAAATAACCCACGTCGTTGGTGAATCTCGAGTTAAAGTGAAGAGATGAGGATAAAAATAGAGAAAACTCTTAACACTTCTTCTCCTTTAGTATCTTGGTTTTTGGTTTTTTAACTGTTGCTTCAGATTCCGGTTTCAATTTATTTAATTCTTTAAGATGTTGTGGCAATACTCTAAATTTTTGTTTTTGAAGGTGTAAGCAATTTTTGTTACAGTTATTTTATTTGGTTCTTGAGCCGCTAGTTTTAAGTTTGTATTGTTTAAGTAAGTCGTTCATCTTAACTAAGTTGAATTGAATAGTTGGGCCACCGTAATAATAGTACTGCTGATAGTACTTCTCAGAAACATAAAAATTGATAGGCATGTTATAGGCTTCAGTCAGTTGATTAAACGAATAACGAACTCGACCTGACTTGACGCTGAAGTGTGGAGAATTGCAGTGAACGAACTTGTTAAATCTGCTGCTAGGTTCTTCAAACATGAACTCGATTGGTTTACCAGCAAAGAAGGGAAGCTGATCTTGTATTTTAAGACCAACAGTAGGGTGATCCTTATGTTCTGGTAAGATCGTAGCGCATCCTTGTATTGCAAACTGAACACAAACAAAAATATTAGTAGGTATATACATTGAATAGAATAAGGCCAGTTGTCAGCAACAGATTTTGTGTTGAATGAGCTGTCTTGGTGTGTGAAACAACACTTTCAGTTGCTAACATCCTATGCTTTTTAGTACTTAAATTTCATTACTTTTTACAAAAATTAAGGCCAGTTTCCAACAATTGGGTTATTGCATGACAAAACTCTGTAAAACAAATATTAACAAAATAAACTATGCAGTTCTACATACCTAGACGCCTCCATACAACTACTTAGTTGCTGGCAACTGGCCTTAATCCTAGTATTTTTAAATAAAATCGAAAGATAAAAGTAATTTCGGAATCTACTGTTACGTAAGTGAACTCTTATGTGTGTCAGTACTGTACACAGCAATTTCCATCTAAATATTTTCGAAAGCAACATGTTAAAGTTCATCATTCAAGGTATCAACGCTATTAATATCAAAAATCCGACAGTTTAAAGAGCATAAAAATCTTCTTAAACTTGCCCATAACCTAACATGCCAACTATTAATAGAATCAATAGACTAAACAAATTTGAGCAGTCCAGTTACAATTAGAAGTATGATAACTATCGTAAGCTGCTGATAATGTGATTATAATACAGTAGAGAAATGCTTGTGGTAAAAGAAACAGGAACAAAAATACGCTAATCGTAATTTGAATTCTAGATTCCAGACAAACAATTATACATCTGTACAACTTTGAATTTCTTGTAGTGAGTGTCATGGAAGACTAATTTTATTTTTAAAAGAAGTACAAAGTCCAGTATGCTGAAACTTGCGCGACAATAGGCTTTTCCTGAAACAACCAGATTGTATTTTGAAAATGTATTACTCGTCAGAACAACATTTATCTGAACCGTCTAAAAATATATGTTGCAGGCATGTAAAATGCTGTTTCTGTAAACGTACTTACCAATTCGCAGTAGCAGCAACAAAAATATTAAATCAATACAGAGAACATAATCCACCAGAGTCACAAAGTTTTTTATTTTATCCATATCTGGTTCCACTTGTTCCAAAATCATATTTTTATGCTTTTAATCTCGAACCAATTGTGTCTTCTGATTTTTTTACAACCAAAGACTCATAACTAAAGATAACTTATCGGTAGATTTAAACAACTTTTTGTTATATTTGTGTGATAAGTGTAGCGCCTTCAGGCAATCAATAATAATCAATTAATTATATAAATAAATGGCAACCTACAGCAGGTACGTTAGTTTTTCATTTTACCTGTGCTCATTATAAAGTCTCAGACATTGATTACACTAGACGATTTAACAATTTTTAACCCTAGCAACTGTTAGCTTATTATTTATTTTCACGTGAAATGTGAACTAGTAATTGTTAAACCCTTAAAAATGATTAATTTTTATCAATTGTTAAAATCGATAATTAGCGTTAACGATTAATAAACTCAAAATTTTTCGGGATCTATAACGTACAACTGTTACTTTATGTAGTGAAGTCACGTTAACAATTGTTAAACTTTTAAATTTTGAAATTAAGCTGGCACTTTGGCTAACAATTGTTACTTTATGTAGTGAAATCGCACTAACAATTGATAGTTTAACAATATGAAACTACTTGTGAAATCGCCAAGTTAACCATTGATAGTTTAACAATATGAAACTACTCGTGAAATCGCAAAGTTAACCATTGATAACATAGCAACTGTTAACTAAAAGCTGTTAAAGTCGCTAGTGAAATCAAGGTTTCAGGTAGATTTTTTTAAATTGCCAATGTTGTTGACTTGAATCTTAATTAATTAAATTTAATTGTAGTTTACATGTTATTTATATAAATAACTTCAATTAGGTATATACATTAAAATAATGCAGGAAGTGTATTTAATCATACAAAGCATTATATATACTGCATTATATATGCATTATATATATGCATATAATATACACGTTAATTGTATTTAATATAGCTTTATGAGTACACATTACATACAAATTATTATTTAAATAAATGTGTAATCATAGTAAAAAACAGAAAAGTTTAATGATTCACAGTAAAACACTTTAAATTATATGCGAAATGTAATCTTCTGTATTTTACTATGATGGCTTAATGGCGCTGCCTCACATTCGTGATCAAATTCCGATCGAGTCCAAACGAACCAGCAGAGGCTTCCCTTCCTGTTGTACACTTACCCCTTCATCACACTGCTTGTATAAAGGATAAGGCATTTTGCAGCACAGCTGTTTTCCAATTAATTTTGTTACTTTTTTGAGCATTTAAATGCCCGTTGAACATCATGCTTTCCAGTTCTAGTCCAAACAAACCAGCAGAGACTCCCCTCCTCTTGTACTCTCAACCCTTCATCACACTTCCTGTATAAAGGATTTTGCAGCAGAGCTGTTTTTCAATTTATTTCCCATTTTTTAGCATGTAAATCCCTATTTAGTATCATGCCTTCCTACAGGTTATCAATCTGACGAGCACAACGCTCTCCCCCTATTGATGTACGCTACAACCTTTACCATTTCGCTCTTTTTGTTTTATTCACACCGTTACCATAGTGATCTATTCCAAACAATTCAGACCCCGTTCGGTTTAAATTTTATTAGCTTCAATTTCGTACAAATAGACCGATCTTCACACTACGGTCCCCACAGCAATGTCTAAATCCATAATTAATATATATAATCAGCACTGGCAGTCACAGCTGTTTAACCAAAATGGTTTATAGTTCAAAGCAGTTCAAACAGGTGTAGTGTAAAATACACTTATAAAATGTAGAAGTATAAACATGCTGTGAGAGAAAAAGATAGTACATCGTTTTACAAAAGAGAGAGAGAGAACTTTGCACTGCAATGCTTAGGGATTGTCCATATGTCAGGGGTAGGGTGAATGAGTATACTTGGATATTGATGACAACCTATATTAAAGATAGCTATTAACGCAATGGTTAGGCTGATGACAGGGGTCGTATCCTTGATATTTAAATATTTCAATGACACCATTTGTATTCGACCCCGTGCTGGCAAAGAGGGAGAGCAGAACATGATGTTTGTAATGTGTCACGTGGACAAGAGAGAAACAAATGCAGAGGAAAAATAGTGAGGACGAAGAGCATATTATAATTAGGGATGTCAGATTTGGAAAGGCCAAAATCAGAACACCTCACTAAAAAAATATAAAATCAAAATTGAAGTACTTATTTTTATTTTAGTCCTCCTAATACACTACTTTATTATTTTTAAACGTTCAAATACGTTTCATACGTTCAAATTCTATCACAACACACTCATATTTAATAGCAACCGCGGATCCAGGGGGCTCCGCTAGGGGGCTTTAACCTCCTTCCCAGAGTGAATTGTTTTAACATTGCAGAGATAGGAGCCGATATTTTTAAAATAGCTGCTTAGCATTGCTAGGCCATTTTGTAACCTATTCTTAGCCGATTTTAATGGATGAGGTGTCAAACAAATCCCTAGAAATTGTATTTATTTTGGTATATTGCTCGTTATATTTAAATGATAAACTTAGAATTTATGGCATGTTAGAATCTTCTGAAATAAATGGCCCACCCTGTATCTTAGGTGACCGTGGTTCACGTAAAAATATTTTATTTCCAACATTTTAATTCATTTCAACTCATATTTTGTTTAGAAGGTTGGTTATTACTTGCAATTCGGATTCAACATGCCTTACTTATTATCAATTTATTTCCTGAGTATAAACGACATTAATGCTTCAAACGTGTTCCAAAAATGGCAATGTGCCTGTTTTTTAAAATTCGAAACAAAAAATCTCAAAAGTAGTTACGCTTTTTGGCATATTTGTGTTGTAAGTCCAAAACTTCAGTTTTTTTATAGTAACTTTTGCCACTGTAGTCAAAACGTGTTTTAATTTAATTTGAAAGCCTTCAGTAAAATTCTAAAAAATGGTTGTACTTTTTGTATAATTGTACGTTGATGCATGCGTATTTTTCTTGTAGCATAGTCACCAATAGATGTTTCTTCGGTATACAGACAAAGTCTCCCTGGACATTGTCGCCCCGGGCATTTTACCCCCGACCATTGTCCCCCCGGTCATTTTCCCCCCGGACACTTTCCCCCTAATAAGCAACAGCGGACGCTTTCCCCCCGGCCATTAAATTCAACAACTGGTATGTGGTAGTTCACTATCGTGTAAAGGTATGAACTAGGATAAAATAACGCAAATATTGTAAGCTAGACGGCTAGGAGGTATGGATATTTAGCAATTTGTCATGATTTGCTTACTGATTACAACGAAAATTTAAATGTCCACAATCTACAAATCAGGTTTAATTTTTAGAATTTAACATTTTAAGGTATTTGTGGATTAATATTCCTTCAAATTCCTTGTGAGAAGTTTCTTTGTTATTGTAATAGGGTGAAGTACCGTGTGCGTAAATTATTTTTAGTTACTTTTTTTTTATTTTTTACTTTTCCATCCTATAACTAGGCATTGTTAAGCAATGATATGATATGTAAGTATGCAAAGATGTTTTAGCCATACTGAGAAGTAGTATAGTACCTAAATTGCCAGAGTGTGTAATTTTACTACTTTGTATATAATTTTATTATGGTTTAAACTACTTGCCTATATCTCCTACACTTTTCAATTTAAAGTTATTTTGCATTTCCATTCACTTCAAGCTTGCGGTTTAATAAAGTATATTTTGCATTGGATTCGTAAGATAATATACATTCAACGAGAACCAAATAAAAGCACATATTTTTTATTAACCTGCATTTCATAAACCATCACCTAATCTTACAACACCGTGAATTCCAGTAACCTAAATAAGAGTTTGGGGGGAAAACGTCCGCTGTTGCTTATTGGGGGGAAAACCTCCGCTGTTGCTTATTGGGGGGAAAGTGTCCGGGGGAAAAATGACCGGGGGGACTATGTCCAGGGAGACTTTGTCCTACAACCGTTTCTTCAATTCGGTTTTCAATTGTTTTTTTAATGCTAGCATTTGACAGTACAGAGTAACGACTAATAGAGAATTTTGCTCAAGAATTTCCATTGATTCGTTTATCACTTGAAAAATGTGCAAAAACAAATGCAAATACATTTTTTCATAATTGAATTCGTCGTCATCGCCTTACTCGTATGTTCCAAAAATTAATTTTAAAGTTTTATGGACATCTTCTGGTTCTTGAGATCTAAAATAACCACGCAGGCCAACCCAGTTTAAAATAATGCCGTCAAAAGCTAGCCGGAATTTCTCGAATCTTGTACTTAACAAGAATTTTCGATCCATCCAAATCAGACAAAAAATTAGGAAAATGATTGACGGCTTTAGTTTATTACGAATATCACCTAATAAAATTTGTAACTATTAGATGAAAACATAACTTTTCGAAATCAAAGTATTTAAGTACTTAAATCTAAAGCAGGCCCACTAAATGGTAGTAACACTCAGAATTTTTGCTTTAATAAAATCCTAAATTCCTCTTTAATTCGCAAACCGACAAAAAAAGTCGAATATCTCTGACCTGCAATTATTCTTGCTACAGACTACGGCAGGGAAACACATTCGGTCACTTTGTCTTGTCTAAAAACTTGTGAACGGTAGTCACTAACTTTTAGAAAAACTACCTCTTTGTTAGCCGGGAAGGAGCCCGGAAAAAAAGTGCCGTTCAACTTCGTTCGTTTTACCTCCTCTAAAAATTTTAAATGGATATTACATTGTTAAAAGCTCATGGCATGCGCCCTATTTCGCTTGGAGGAAAACGAATGAGTCAGGGTTAGTGGTCGGCGTGGTCTGGTCCGGACCATAAAATGTGGTCTGGTCTGAGTATAGTCTGAGTATGGTCTGGTCTGGTCCCAGACCATATTTAATGGTCCGACCAGATTGAAAATTATTTTTCAAAATGCATGAAATTATAGATACAAAATAAGTAAAAAGTACGTATACTTTAACATTATTGCCTTGCATTACTTTTGAGTTAGAATTCCATATCGTCGGTGAAGAGTCATTGTGTCTTAGGTTCATACGATTCTTAAAGTCATTGTGTTCCAAGTCCATTCAATTAGTAGATGCTCTCGAGGTCGCTTCCGCGATGTCCTTTGCATTAATGGGGGTGGGATATTGCTGACAGAGTTGTACTCGTCACGTACACTTAGGGGTCGTCCACAAAAGACGTGAAAAAATTCCATTTCCAGAACATATTGCACGTTTCAAAAACACTTCTTGAAAAGTCAAAATGTTCTATTTACATGTTTTTGAAAAGTGTAAAATGTTCTATTTACATGTTTTTGAAAAGTGCAAAATGTTCTATTTACGTGTTTTTGAAAAGTGCAAAATGTTCTATTTACACGTTTTTGAAAAGTGTAAAATGTTCTATTTACATGTTTTTAAAAAGCGAAAAATGTTATGGAAATGGAATTTTTATTACGTCTTTTGTGGACGACTCCAAGTCTCTCGTACGTCATGAGTACAACAGTATGTAACATTACGTCTTTTGTGGACGACCACTAAGTGTACGTCACGAGTAAAACTCTGTCAGCAATATCCCACCCCCGTTAATGCAAAGAACATCGCGGAAGCGACCTCGAGAGCATCTACTAATTGATAGGACAGAATGAATTTAAGAATCGTATGGACTTAGGAAAGAATTATTTTAGCTGTGCACTGGACTTAAGACAGAATGACTCTTCACCGACGATATATAATTTTTTTTACTTATGGGAGGGATTTAGTTAATTTAAAATTAATTCAATGAAGTTTAAAAGTATGCATGAAAAATTATCCTTAATCTGGTCCAATATGGTCTGAGTCTGGTCTGGTCTGGTCCGAAAAGTTGGACCAGACCATAAATTCCGGCTCAGACCAGACCATGCCGAGCACTAGTCAGGGTCCAGCCCAAAAATGTTTGGTTTTACCGAGCGGGAGGCCGGTCGTGAAAGAAAATGACTCGGTCGCTTTTGTTCTGTCTGACACTGGACTACGGACTAGAAACACTTAAATTGCATTATTTTAGTGCCAAATTACGATCATGTCTAAGGGCTGACAGGCGTCCCGGAATTATACAAACAATCCCGGAATCGAAGGTCGTGTTCTGTGTCCTGGGCACATGTCGCCCGGGACGGAAATGTCACGGAATCAGGCAAAATACAGAAACTAATAATTCCTAAAATGAATAAGCGTACAATATTGTTATTTAGAATTGTTGATAACCAATGAAGCGTAATCTATCGCCTGAATCTTAATTAACATGGCATAATATAAAATGTAGTAATACCGCCATTTCATCCCGAGTGCCGGCAAAGCAGCTCACATTAAGCTTAAACCAGGTGAGCCTTTATGAGGTTTCACTTTACCTAAGTTGTAAGTTAATAGTAAGCCCTACGTGACCTCTTTACCTTAAGTAACTAGTGACGCAGTGTCATATGTTTTGACAAATTGATAATTAGCTTCAAAATTGTATAATCTAAACTACGAGAGGCATTTTGTTTTCCTTAATGAATAAAATAGTAAATCTAATAGTTGTCCAAATACTCCTCCTAAAAATTAAAAACGACTTCCACTTTCTGTGTATAAAAAAATGGGAAGAGGACCCTTTGTTTGGGTCATGGGTAAAAAGGGCGAGGATGAGTATCATGCACGTTTTTTTTTAAAGTCAGTGTTCAGGAAAATTCAAATATTAAATCTGGACAATTCGGAGTTTCCCAATGAACACAATAAACTTAAAGTTAGCAAAATTGCTAAAAATTAAAGTTAATGAAGATGAGCTCTACAATGATTACAGTGCTGTGAAAGTGGAATTTCCATTGCTAAAAAAAGAAAATGGAATTACAAGAAAATGGACAGCATATTTTCTAACGTAGAAGCCAGCTTTTTAAAATAGTAATGTTTGTTCTTTTAATTCTAGTCAGCAATGCTTACGCTGCGCGCGTATTTAGCCATATGAAATCATCCTGGAGATATGAAAGAAATTCAGTGCTACCTGGTCTTGTGAAAGCTGAGCTTCAAATAAGACTTAACTACAATTTATCTTATTGTTGTAATGTGCGGAGCACAGGCACAGGCATGTACACTCTCCGTAAATAAATCTAAATTTGCAGTACGAGGTTAACTGAATTTCATTAAAAGTGCATTACGACGGCCTTGATGACTTTGAGAAGTTTCGAAGATAACTTCGAGCCACCGTAGTACATCAAAACTGTATCTTGGATTTCAAGAAAGACACTAGTTATCGTTTAGGTGTTTCGCAATATTTTTGAAGTTGCTCTGATGCGTTCAAAATTTTAGATGATGTGGGTAAAAATGAGTCAGATACCTATTGCTTTTTAGATGTATTGCACATGCTATTTATATGTCGTTTAACATTTTTTAATGCTATTTAGAAGCTGTTCACTTATTAGATTACTCATATACAAAATTTGTGTTAGATGCCAATGGAGGTAAGAAGCACCGCACATGCCGTGGAGAAGCTTTTCACTATTTAGATGGCCGAGCTATACTGTGTTAGATGCCTTCTGATTTTCAGATGTACCTCACATGCATTCCAGTAGCCTTCATAAAACTTTTAAAATATTATTTACATCACATTATATGCGTTGCCATGAGGGTCGTTTATTGATTGTAATATACTATTGTTGATTATGAAATCTCAGAAATTGATTATTGGACGTGGCTCTCGTTAGTCGAGTGGCACTGAACGACGACTGCAGGCGTTTAAAGAAACAATTTTGATAATTGAGCCGTACATAATACAAATTATAAAATAAATTGTCTGCCGTCTGCACTTTTTGCCATAGTTTTAATTCTAATTGTAATGTTCCTTGTCCAATGGCAATCAGAACCGTAAAAGTGAAAATGATCTCGGAAGGGAATACAAACATTCAAAAATCATTATTATCTACCTTTCAGTGGATTTTCAACTGGGTGCATATAGATACTGAGTTCTTTGAAAATGTCCGACTAAAAATTCTCTTTAAAATAAAGTTATCGTAATGAAAATAGCATTGAGGTAAAAACTAGTTTAGATCTCAATAAATAGTAAATCTTTCCTAACAAACGACAACCTGCATGTCTTAATTGAGAGATAAAACGGTTTATTTACATTAACATGTGTTTCATTCATTTCAATATTCTCAGTGTAGAGGAGCATCTAAATAGATACATTGCAAGGCATCTTATAATTACAGAGCACCTAAAGATTTGATCGGTGCTACATATGATTAGGGGCATTGAAGCGCAACTAAATAATAACGTTATCATGCATCTCAGCCTTAAGGGGCATCTTAATATTTATTTCCTAGTCCATCTCCGCGACTCACATCACCTAAAAGACACTCGATACTCATCTTACTGTTTCTGACAAATTCATCTAAACACTAACTACATATCCCCAGCGCGGCATGTTGCGAAGCAACTAAATCATTTCTAACTCTAAATTCAGGAAACATCTGATGTAGTTCAAAAGATCCAATTTTTCTGCATTTTAGGATGGTATCATATGATTTTCAGAAGTCTTTCACATGCATTTTTACAGGGAGTGTAGTTAGTTTTGATACTTCAAAATGAAGAATGAGTTCAGGGTTGAGTTTTGGAATGAATGTCATGGTTCAGCGAATTGTTGTGTATGACTAAGCTGACATGAATTATAGAACCATTTATCAGCGGATGTGTCGAAGGACGTGGTCCTTGTTTACCAATTCGAAACGTATTTTTAAGTAAAACAAAAGTTGTAATTTGAGCAAAAGGAACTAATCGAGAGTTACTTCTATCCACACTTCCAAACTAGCAAGTTGTACTTTGTAAACTCTAATCAGTGAACCAATAAATTGTGAATTCGTTACTTGTTATCTTATTCCGGCGTTGGTCTCTCACTCATTATCACACATCAAATCGTTAACATTTAGAATCATTATACCCGAAATATCACCAAATATAACGTTATGTTGCATTTTACAATTTCCTTGGGTTACGCAAAAACAAGGGCACGCTAAAGAAAGCAAAGAAGAATATCAACCACGGAATATTAATTTAAGTAAACCAATAAAAAGGATACTTATCTACAAAATAACCCTAATTAAAACGCGTGATTTGATGTAGTAGTACTGTGCGTAAATGTGATCACCCCTTAAATGTGATCAGTGGCCGCCGTTCAAATATTACCGCCTTTAAAAATCCGTCCAACTAATATTCATACAGCGTATAGTCTCAACTGTATTTACTTCTGATTTCAGCTTCTTTCGTTAAAAACTCTGGCTATGTGCAATTACGAAAGTTTTGAGTAAATTTTTGAATTTTTGTATGCCGATCACATTTAAGACCCTACTTTTTCTTTGACTTTGAATTTATTTATGCTAACTGATTGCATTAAGGGCACTTGGGCCGTTGTTAGACTTTCCGCAGTTTTTTCGTACAATGACCTGTATCTCTTGCAACTTTTAATTTTTGACAATGAGTATTTTTGTGTACATAGAGTATTAAAAGAGAAGTATTATGATAGCTTTTTCTTTATTGTACGTTTTTCAAAGTTGAAAAAAAATGAGCCCGATCACACATACGTAACCTACTAATATATACAAATAATTTTAATATGTACTTATGTAGGTTAGAGTACTATCGATGTAATAAAACATTAAAATTTTGAAGTTATTGGCATTTGGTGTCCCGGAATTAATGAGCCAAGAACTGACAGACCTATGTATAAAGCAGGACAATTTGCGCTCTGATTAAGACCTAGGCAGGACACAGGACATCGATGCCCAGATCAGGACGCCTCGCATCCCTAATTTTAATGTAGTTATCTCTACACGAAAGAGAGACATGAGGAGAAATGTGTGGATAGAGCTTACGTATAGGAAAAATGAACGCAGTTTGCATTTAAATACTGTCTATACACGTGTTGTAATGAGTTCACAGTTGTTTGTGACGATTGTGATTTCAGCCGCAGTGAAGGTAAGCTTAAGGCTAATAGGAATCTAAAAACTGAATCGAAATCCGAAAGAAGCTTATCAAATTCATTAAGCTAAATATAAATCCGAATTCCAATGTTCGGAACAACCTAAATCCGTAAGCTATTTTTAAATTTTAAAACGTTTGTTGTAATGATGAATGCCTTTGTTTTATCAAACCTGAATTACTGTTCAATTGTATGGGGTGCTCAATCGTCTTCTAATTCACAAGCTATTCAAAACAAAATTAATCGCATGATTGTTTCCTTTAGTGACCCTTCTATTATTTGTTCCAAGAAAAAATGTATTGAGGAGTCAATACTACTGCAGCTTACTAATTCACTGTCAGTTATTGAAATGTTTGATTACTCAAGTCTCTTATTTGTTTGTAAGTTGCTGAAGTATGGTTCTGATATAAATAGCTTAAATGGAATTTTTAAATTTAAAGAACCAACTAGAGTCACTAAGTCCGTGAGCAATAAGCTTTTGGATTATGTTAAATTTAGGACTCACGAGCAAACGGCAAGACCTTATTCTCTGAGATTTGAACCAAATGCAGTTAGTCGAATTAAGCATCGTTAGTATAGTCTAGGAAACCCCAAACTTGATTCGCATATGAATGTTTACTATTTTTAAAAAAATTAAAATTACCTTTTTTGTTTTAAATTGTTAATGAACCGTATTTCAAACATGAAATCTGCACGCTTAAAAAAACTCTCGATTGAATTTCAGTAAAGCTATGTTCACTGTGTTTTACGTTAATTGCAACCGATTTAACTGTTAATTTCAACATTTTGGAGCTTTGGGAACCCAAAAATCCCATTTAATAGTATTCTTCGTTAAAACACAATTTTACGGGACTCAACAGCTGACGCTGTAAGAAATAGTGAATCCAAAACTTACAATTTCCAACAGTGGCAGCTGTTGCTTTAATGACAGTAAAAATAGCTGTAAAGTTTGTAACTGTAGCATCATTTTTAGTTGTTTACCAAATGAGTATAATAGCGCTGAACTGCTCCAGTGTAGGCCCCAGATAGATGCTTAGCGTGCAGTAAATATGTTTAATTACTATAGAAAAATAATTTTGTAGAAAGGCAAACATAAATTCCTCGCAGTTAGCACCGGCAAATGTGAGCTAGAAACTAGTTTTCTGGTACAATTGGTTGAGTCGCGAATAGACTAGGGAAGAACAGCGCCGGTACGAGTGTGCTAGATACTGTAAGTATAGCGCATGTGATGCTATACCGATTGGTTGGCGGTTAATAAAAGAGACGTGAGTGAGAAAATATCGTAAGCTATGTTCACTGTGTTTTACGTTAATTGCAACCGATTTAACTGTTAATTTCAAAATTTTGGAGCTTTGGAACCCAAAAATCCCATCTAATAGTAGCCTTCGTTATAAAACTGTTTTACCTGAACTTAATTTACTAAACATCCGACGAAGTTATTATATCAGTGTATATTATGCCATGTTAATAAAACATTATTATCTCGTGCCTGTATTGAAGAAGGAAGCCACCTGCGCTGGATGACAGCTGTTCACAGGTTCAGCAGCTGGGTTTTAGATGCTAAGCTTTAGTTCACTTGCATCTATGGAAATAGTTTTTTTTTCATCTGTCCGTCTGTAGGTTGTACGCTTTAGGTTACAGTTTTAAACCAATTTGGTTTAAACAACTTTTAAACTGCCGCAAATGCGAGGAAAACGTTTTTTTGTTGTTGATAGAGATTGTATCAAAAGTTTTTCCCCACACGATTTTTTTTCACGATAGTTGGATGAAAGTTGGATTTGACATAGTCAACAAAGAAGACGCGTGAGAGAGAGAGAGAAATGTACGTTGGTACTTTGCAGCTTGTTCTGCATCAAGCTTTTTAAGTTACTAAGGCGCCTCGGAGTTTGGTGGAGCTTCATCACGCCTTGCTGGAGGGCAGCCTTTCTCTTCTACTTACAAATCGGGACCCTGGACATTTGAGGCTCTGGATGAACAAATATCCCTGATGGCTTAAATAGAACCAAAAAGCGATCATGAACGGTAGTTTGTCTAACACTTTTTAGGGTGGGTTGCTTTGAAAAAAATAGACAACCCGTTTCAAAAATGATATTTACGCAATACTTAAAAACTGACACGGTTGGTGGGTGGGACCTAGCACTAGCACAATTTGGGTGGGATTGAGTGCCATTTGTGTTCGGTTCTTACGTGATCCCGTAATTGACCCTGTAAATGACAGTAGGAAATTACAACAGAAACCACATAGGCTACAGAATTAGGTACATATCTTTAGGTCTTGCTATGTGCGTTACGGTGACGCCGTTTAGAGGCCAAACATCAAAATTAGGAAGGAGTCGCTTTGAAAGAAAGATACCCAGCGCGTAAACCCACCCACTCACTTTCCATCACATTAAAATTAATAAAACAGCTTATGGGTTGAGCATACATGATGTCACTTAAATTATTGTTTAGGACCCCCCACCAACCTGTCATCGCAATTACATTAAAGAAGCGACGTATAGATTTATAATTGGTGACTTCAAGTAAAATTTCTCCTTAAGATGCACCCACTTACAAGTAATAGGAAAGGGTGGCAAGAGTTTTAAATCGAAAAAAATATTATTGGCTTTGCAAAAAATGCAAAAAATCGTTCTGGCATCCCTCGTGCCGGCGCTATTTTTACAGAGCCCAATAGCATCAGAACCTCTCCGATTGACCCCACTTCATAAGACATCAGTCAACCTTAACCAACCTGACCACTCGTATTAAACCTATTGTAACCGACCCTACTCGTACCAGCAATACTCGTATTCCCCCCGACCCTATCATCATTAATCGTACTAATCCCACTCGAAACGGAAGCATTCGTACCCTGTCTACTGGTGCATGCGGTGCCTGCAACACTCTTACATAAATTGTACTGGTGCTTTTGGTTCCAATCCACTCATGCCTTGCCCACAAGTATAAAAAAACTCGTATCTGGTTTACTTTCACTGGCGCTATTTTTACCAAGCCCGCTCGTAACCACTCAACTAGAACTTGTGCCGCTGTTTCCGAGCCCACTGGTGCTATCATTATTCGTATTCCGCCCACTGGCATCACAAAACCTTGAATCTAACCCACTCGTACTGGCGCTATTCTTTCCAAATCCAGTCGCACCCTAGGCCCTAGCACTGTTTATGGTCCACCCACTGATGTCACCAAACATGGTATTTTCAGTATCTATAGGCATACAGATACATGTTACTATTGATTATTCCTATTCTCGTCCTGTCAAGCACCGCTCCTATATAAATCACGCAGTCCTTAACACAGATTTCTCCCTGTATTTACATTTCCACATTTGTCCAGTCTATGCAAATATTACCAATTACATAATCTCAGTAAAGTTCCCACAGATTTATTCCCTGTTTGTCTTTCTCCAGTTCTCCGCTTTGAGCTATTAAACTTCTCCCGCATTGAGTCGTTAAACCACTTTCTCCGTATGAGACCCACACACCTGTCCTTTCCTTTTTATGACAAATCTGGTTAACCATAGTTCTTATAGACCATATGTTAATCTATTATATTACATGTTTCGTCAGTCGGCGCACACGTCGATTACGCTTTCTCGCTCCTCATCCTCCTTTCTCCGCTCTCCTATTTAAACCACGATTCCACGTCCTAACTTGCCAGTGTATCCGAAGGCAATGGATTTTATCATCACTTGCCACTATTCGGACCTCAGCCGGCCACTTAGGCCTAGGCTCCTGTACCATCGTTTACGTCTGTATTAACAGTTACACTCACCATTCGATCTTTAATAAACTCTAAATTGTTTACGATATTTTCTCACTCACGTCTCTTTTATTAACCGCCAACCAATCGGTATAGCATCACATGCGCTATACTTACAGTATCTAGCACACTCGTACCGGCGCTGTTCTTCCCTAGTCTATTCGCGACTCAACCAATTGTACCAGAAAACTAGTTTCTAGCTCACATTTGCCGGTGCTAACTGCGAGGAATTTATGTTTGCCTTTCTACAAAATTATTTTTCTATAGTAATTAAACATATTTACTGCACGCTAAGCATCTATCTGGGGCCTACACTGGAGCAGTTCAGCGCTATTATACTCATTTGGTAAACAACTAAAAATGATGCTACAGTTACAAACTTTACAGCTATTTTTACTTTCATTAAAGCAACAGCTGCCACTGTTGGAAATTGTAAGTTTTGGATTCACTATTTCTTACAGCGTCAGCTGTTGAGTCCCGTAAAATTGTGTTTTAACGAAGAATACTATTAAATGGGATTTTTGGGTTCCCAAAGCTCCAAAATGTTGAAATTAACAGTTAAATCGGTTGCAATTAACGTAAAACACAGTGAACATAGCTTTACTGAAATTCAATCAAGAGTTTTTTTAGGCGTGCAGTATTCATGTTTGAAATACTGTTCATTAACAAATTATATCTGCATTCCTATGAAAACTGGTTTTGGCATTAAGTGCGAGTTTGTCTCTGTTCCGGATCGAAATAAAATTCTATCAAAAGCTTCAGAACTCAAGAATACAGAGTACATAATCTCAGAAGATTTAAGTCGTGAGCAGTGGGAAATCAAACGACATCTTATCAGCCAGTATAAATTACTGAAACTGAAACAAAACAACACTCCTAAAATCTGGTCATCACGATACCTAATTAATTCTGACAACGGGAAAACCAGCTACTATAAGTCTGATGGAAAAATATTGACGAAAATACCAGAAATACCAGGATACAAACCTTCAACTTCAAAACAGCCAGCATTAGCTATTGTTCCTGTTTCCAGTGCTTCCGGCTCATCACAATCTGGAGGAAAACCTCATACAAAGAAAAAATGACCTCAACCCTCACCCATGACCCAATGCGACTTTATATTCTGGAATGCTAATGGCTACTCAGGCGTGACTAAATTATCCTATTACCTTTTCTACGCGAGCTGTTTTACTAAATTTGTTTTACTTTATAAAATCAGCGGTGTGCATTGATTCAAGGTGATTCTAACACTACAAGATTAATTACCTAAATTAACATTAATCCTAATTATCTAATAACTATTTCTTCAACTTTAATTACCGGTTCACTTTTGTAAGGATAGTGTAAAATTTTAATGTAAGGATAATATGAACTCATAATGTAAGGATACTATAAAATTTGAATATAAGGATAATGTGACATTATAACGTAAAGATAACATAAAATAAGAGTGTAAGGATAATACTTCATAAAATCAGCGTTGTGCATTAGTGCAAGGTCATTCGAACACTACAAGATTAATAACCTAACTTTAATTATATATTTTGTGTAAAGACCACCGATGGTTAAATTGCCGGTGGTTAATTCCACTGGTGGTTAAATCGCCGGTGGTTAATTCCACTGGTGGTTAAATCGCCGATGGTTATCTCACCGCTGGTTATCATTAAAACACAGTATGTAAATAAATCGACGTCTAATCATTAAAATTAAAATTATTATTATATTATATAAGAACAACATATGTAAAATGTTTAATCAAACATGTATATTGTATCGTGTCATGGGCCAAGCCCGATAACGCGAAGCTAAACTCCGTAATAATCAATCAATCAATTTAAAACAAAAAAGGTAATTTTAAAACTAAAAATGATGCAAATGAGCTGTAGATAGCACCGTTTGCATTCAAAGTAATATAAAATATGTTTAAGCATGTAGGTAATGAAATAGTATTACAAAAACTATGTTCCTATTTTTTGGGCAAAAACAAAAAAAATCCATACCGTGTTTTTCAAAAATTGCCATGGTAAAGGCCATAAGAAAAATCAGTTTTTTAATTTCGAGGCATTTTAAATTTCGTTTTAAATTTTTTAAAAATAGTAAACATTCATATGCGAATCAAGTTTGGGTTTTCCTAGACTATACTAACGATGCTTAATTCGACTAACTACATTTGGTTCAAATCTCAGAGAATAGGTCTTGCCGTTTGCTCGTCAGTGTGGTAGGAAGTCGCCTGTATACCGCTCCATTGAGTTATGGAATAGCTTGCCTCATGATATTAAATATAGTGAGGACAATAAGGTTAATCATGTTGGCTTTTTCAAACCCAATTTGGTAAAACTTTACTTAGAAAGTAGGAAGCCAAATACGTACTTTATGTACCACCCTCCGTAGCTTGTAGTAACTATATATTTTAATGCCTGCGGGAAACAACTGGAATGTAATTGATTTTGTTTTTCTGTCTTATGAATTGATGGTGTGTTTATTTAAGTATAATATTTATCATGTGAGTCCGTTGTTCTTGTAAAACAGCTATTACTTGAATGAATTTGACTCGGTAATAAAGCTCAACTCAAACTCAAGCTAAATTTTTATGGCTTCCGATTTCGACTTCTTGCGGGAATTTAATTTTGTTGTTTCTAATAACTTTCTATGAATGCGTCATGCTGACGATATGTAGAAAATACAAAAATGTAGTCATCTACGGAGATTATTTGTGCTTGTGCTAAGTTGGATCAATCTGTATTAATTGAATTGCAATATTTTGTTATTACAAAACAATAATGTACAATGAAGAATCTCCATAATAATAAAATTCAAATGATTCTGTCCGGCCTTTCTGTCTGCTGTCTCCCACTATTGTCTAGGTACACAGTATCGTCCAGGCATCGTTAAATTATTTTAAATTAGCTAGGTGTTGGAATTCTAAACAAGGAAATAACTTCAAACAAGCTAATAGCAGTTTGAACACCTTGCGAGATGTAATTGCCATTCACTTGAAAAATAATATAGCTACAGAAACTTGCGGCATACTGTTCGATAGCAAATTAAATTCTGCATTAGGTGCAATTACAGTTTGTGACATTGGCGTTTAATATTGACTGTATGTTTAAAGGAACAAAGCGAAATGAAGAATTTGTTAGCCTTTTATAATAAATATTGTTTAATTATTCATGTGCATGCAGTTTTTTTAACGTTTGTTGGATTGGCAAATGAAGTTAAGACTAAAGAGAATGTTGGAATGAAGCCGAATCTATGGTATCGCTTATATTGTGATCGGCATATTTGTTAAATTGGAATAACAATATTAGTTGCTCAAAAGGGTGCTAGGTAATCTTAATAACATTAAGCTTTGAACCGTGACGGTGTATGGGCTGTAAAAGCATTAAATGCTCATAAAATGATGTCGCTTTAGCCACATATTGGGCGCTCCAGCTACTTGGATAAACATTATTATACCCAAATAAATAACCTATATTTTTACACTACAATGCATTTAATCTACCAAAGATCATAGTCGTAATAAGGGTGTGCAAATTTCCTCACTTTTGACAGGTCACATTACTTAGTATTCTGCGGTGGCTGCAAGTCCCCTAAAATTAGTCCCCTAACATATGCACATAGTCCGAATTAAATTATTTACCGATTATTTGTGTTTTTTCATGGGGGTACGAATGACGGCAAACATTTTCAGTTTAATTTTTTTCCGACTCCATATGACCGGAAATTACAGTCGACGAAACAATTCAAAACTGCAGGTTTGGCGCCAAAACGTTTTTGAATTTTAAACTTTAGTATTGCCTAAATGGAGAAAACCTTTTATGATCCATCGGCCCAATGTCAGTTTTTATTCAAATTTCAAAAGGTACTATCTGTTACAACGAGAAAAAACGCTCTTTCTGAAACACTCTCCAGAATTATTTACCAACAGAAATTATGCATCTGATGAATTTTCAAAATTATAATATTTTAAAAATTTTGCATAGGTATGGGAAATGTGAAATCATCGTGTGTGAGTCAGCTCTGCACTGTTTAGTGCGTGCGTTGCAGTCTTCATGCAGTGTCTTCTAATTCAAGTGACATGATGGAAAACGAAATTTCCATAGAAGATGGAAATTGCAGTTTAGAGGCATGGGTGTACCAGCAAGAAGTTCTTGTTGCCTTGGAGTCGGAAGCAATGGTCTTAATGCAATGGCCCTTAGAAGGTTCCGTGTTATAAAGTCCCTAAAGAAATGGGGTCATGAAATTTGGTCAACCGTTTGTAATAGTCCCCTGATATATGGTCCACCGTACGTAATGTTCCCCTGACATGTAGGCCCCTGTTTGTAACGTTCCCCTAAAGTATGGTCCCCCGTGTGTCATGGTCCCTCTTATGCAATGGTACTCTGATGGGCACGTGTTATAAGGTCCCCTAATATATGGTCCCATGACATGTGGTCAACCGTTTGTAATAGTCCCATGACATATGATCCCCGTACGTAATAGTACCCTGACGCATGGTCCCCTACACGCAATGGTCTCCTGACATATGGTCCCCCGTATGTAATGGTCACGTGACATATGGTCTTCCTTATGAACTGGTCCCCTGACATGTGGTCCCTCGATATATGGTCTTCCCTATATAATGGTCCTCTGACGTGTATTTTTATTTATTTTCCGCAGCTTCAGCTAAGGATGCAAACAAATTTTTCATGTAACAGGTTTTTGAGAAAAAACTTAGGAAAACGAACAGCCCTCTTACCATAGAGCAAATAGCAATGAGCCGAAGCTAGACGGAGACATAAAGCACACCAAAGCCATCCTGCCCCCAGTCCCCAGCCATTTGCATACGCTATATCTATAGAGCGGTACTGGCCGAATTCTTTCTTGTCGAATGCAATGCACCTACCTACATAAGTATTCCCTTCCAATTCTTATATTAGGAAGATACATAAGGATCTGACTACTCATCGGTTCGTCCCTTCCTTCGTTGTTTCGTGTTTGTGCTGTCGACGGTGCAGTCATGCTACAGCTTACACCACACTGTCTCTACTTACAGCATAGGGGCTGTCCGTCAATGACGTATAGATACACAGGGGGAGGGAAGGAAAATGACCATTGTAAACTTTGTATGACACTACACTGTGGAAATGCTGAACTAGGGGAGGGTTGGGGTTAAAAATTTTCCTCTTTCCTAAGCGCCATTGAAAGACGACCCCTACGGTCAAGATAGTGTTTGCTGTAGTAGCTGTAGTCGTATTAATATGTATGTGGCATGCGGTACCAGGTTCCAAGTGCCAGGTACTACTATGCACATGCTCGTATCCGTATCTATTCTATTTCTATCGCAACTTGCATAGAGAACCGCATAGGTACCAATAACCACCGGGAAGCGCAAATATTCAATTGTCAATATTAATTAACAATTAGGCCTATAAAAATTAGCGAGCTTTAATTCCTCCTCATTCATTTACCACACTATAGTTCCAGTTCCTCTTCCTCAGTTGTGCCGCGCCACTTGTGCCCTAATATTGTAATTTCATTTTATTAAAATTACATTAACGATTTCAAAGAAATTGTCAATACAATTACAGTATTGCTAGGAAAAAACGGTTGCTCATAAATGACGTCGTGGGTAGGGCCTAAATACTTGGATATTTGTGGTAGAGGTATGGCGTGTTAGAGGTAGACATTTACGTAACGGGTAATCTAATGACAGAAGGAACTTAAAATGGCGTTATTTTGATGATGTCATTTATGGATTATCCCAAACGTACTCAGTTTCGAATGACTAAACTCATAATATCTATTCACTAACATATCACATTAGCCTTACTTCCTTAAAACATGGGACATGAAATTTCGTGCATTCGTTTTGATAGCCTAAAAATTGATTTTTTTAGTTAGACGCCTATCTTTATAATTCTTTTAGACCATAATGGTTTGCGACCTGTAACAAATTTACCCCTGTTAAATGAGTCTTATACCCGTTCCGCATTGCGCCCCTACGGAGGTGACTTTCGTAAAAAACCTAGCTAGGTGCAGTGCGGAGAGCTTCATCTAAGCCTAAGTAGGCGTGGTTTACCCTAACTTTTTACCTCCGTAAAACGCGTTAGGCGAGACCTAACTCCCTACGCAGGTAGGTGGATTGTGCAGTGCGGGTGTAACCTAACTAAAGGTCCTGCACTTACCACACTTCATTTTTCCCTCCCTCAAACAAGGATGCCTTTGAAACTTTTTTTCATTGGCCCTGAGCAAAAATGAGCCCGCGAATTTTATTGGCCAATCACGGCAAAGCTTTATAAGTTAGTTGAGCTAGTGTGGGTTGTAATTTCTACGGAAGCTACCTACAAGCTTTATTAGTGTGGAGAGGTTTACCTAACTATGTAACCTACGTAAATTACCTCCGTAGGTGTCAATGCGGAACGGGTTTAACTGTGAAACGCATAAATAACCTGACGAGGGAAACCTTCGGATACATCCGCAGCTTCAGAAAGGTACCAAAAATGCATGGAATAATTTGCACACTTAAAAGCCATAAATAACTTACTGTCGACACTATATGCGATTTTTCCGTTTCAAATCCATAAATAATCCATTTTTATCATTGTGTATAACTTGTCCCCTTGAAGGCCATAAATAACTTTTCATCAAAATGCATAATTTGTCCCCTTGAAGGCAATAAATAACTCCAAATCGACAGCTATGTATATTTTTAACCTTTACTGACCATGTAGGAAAACATGAACTAAATCCAAACTAAACGAGCAAATTATCGAAGCGAGTAACCAACATAGTGTTGTCGTTTTCAACTGGTTACTCGCTTCAATAATTTGCTCGTTTAGTTTGGATAAAACCCTCCCTCCCGAGTTGAAGTGATAGCAGAGGAGTAGATATATATTCAATGAATGATAATTTTGTTTACATCATGTAGAGACCATCCAGAGTTAAAGTGGTAGCTTGGGAGTGGGGATGTAATAAACAGGCAAAACGTTTGTTCACGCCCTTTGTTGACCACCCTGGGGTTAAAGTACAGTAAAATCCGGTTGTAAGGGAACTGGAGGGACCGACATTTTTTTTCCCGTTTAACCGTGTAAGGGATTTCCCTATTAGGCAAATGTTATTTATAATGCTAACATTATTTTATTTAAAGTCAAAAAATTTCAAGGGCAACGTATGTACAACGTTGTTTAAATAAAGTTATTGAGATTGAATGAAAAATTCGGTTATTGTAGTTTGTTTTTTTTAACATTTTGCCGCACACAAACACTAATATTATGAAGATTCGAGAGAATATTTTCCTCAGTATTCTTCTGCGCTAAAAAAATGAAGTTCATGTATCCTTTCCTTAGCTTTAGACACACTTGGAACGGACAACAGTTCTTCTTCTTCTTCTGTAATATCTTTATCAAATTCTTCCTTTGATTCGTCACATTGAGTGATGCTACGGACTATTGTTTCATCTGACACGTCCTCTTCTTTACGTTCTTTCCTCTTCACCAAGTGGCTGTGATTTTGTTTTCTTTGTACTTAATTCTACTGATTAAACTGGAACTTATACCGGTTTCTTTAATAATGTCTGTTCACTTTTGGGTCTTTAACTTTTATAATATTTGATATTTCTGTTCAGTGTCTAACATGTTTCTTTTCCTCTTAGTCAATATTGTCGGTTGCGGACACATTGAGAACTAAAAATCCGGCGCTTCGCGCCGGATTTGTCAACCGGGGGCTCGAAGTATGTACATGCTGAGCTTACAGCGCAATTTAGCTTTATAAATGAGTAGAGTCTTATTGTGGCAACTCCCAAATTACGACAGCGCCTAACTCACTTTCCACCTCATTTACTCGAATTTCACATTTAATTAAGTGTGTAGTCGCACGCACAGTTTTATCCTTTTGGCTTGACCGGCAGGAGGTGGCAAAAGGTTTGCCAGTGGTACAAGTGGTGTGGGTATGAATGGCGAGGGGACAATTAGGCTTCGAAACCTTAGGCTTGGAACACGAGGTGCCGGTGTGAACGCTTCTTGTACCACAATTCTTGTTGCGTCAGGCCTGGATGCCAGTTGCATGGATAGGAGTGACATTTCTACGATGTTAAACTGCTCGAATGGATGCGTGTACAAGCCTAATGTTTTTTGATAATATGAGTTCTAAAAATCAGTAGCACACAATGGCTTTAACTATTTCCACATTGCCCCTAAACAAAAGATAAAATTTTTTTTCTAGCGCGAAAACCAACCTTTTGTTTTGTACATAAAATCCGCGATGTTTTTTAACATCAAAATATTAGGTTCAAATATAACATTTGTTTTTGGAACAAAGAAAGTTTTAAAACTTTTGGGAGGACGTTTTGCATTTCTATTCACATTGCCGCTAATAGGTAAAGTGACAAAACGCTTGATTTTTTATTTTTACAACTTGTACATGTAATGACAAGGCATTTACATACGTATACATAGAAAGTTCTATTTACGCTAGTGTTAATATGTCAACACCATAAATGGTACTACAAAAGCATAATCTAATGTTAGGTAACTTGCAGCAAAATTTTTAATGCACACACCCTAATTTATTATATACTGACTTGACTTGGACCAAAATATTATTTGTACAAAAGAAATAATACTAGGGAAGTTGTAAAACTAAAACAGGAGCAGAAAGTAAAAGCAAAACTCAAACATGAAAAAAGGAAACGAGAAAATAAAATACAAAAATAGAATGCAAAAGTTGGGAAACAAAAAGAAGAAATCAAATTGCAGTTAAATTGGGGAGCAATCTGAATATTAGTTGCACAGATTTTTAAAGGCGGTAATTTTAGAACAGCGGCGCCACTGATCCCATTTGAGGGGTTTTAATTTACGCAAATACCTGCTAGACACACAGTCGTTTTGATTACTTACGAGGAGCATTTGGACATCTATTAGATTTACTGTCACCCATTTTATTGATTTGGTAAAAAGAATTGGCTTGCGTAGTGGTAGTTCAGATTCCAAAATTTGGAATCTAGTTATCAATTTGTCAAAAAATATGACATTTAATTACTTAGGTAAAGGTGAACTTTAGGTTTACTATAAGCTTACGACATTTGTAAATAGGTAAAACCTCATCCAGCCTAGTTTACGCAATATCGCATCAAAAAAAATTATCGCAAATATCGCTATCGCATTGAAAAATATCGAAATTATTGCAAATATCACAACTTTTTTCTGAAACTGTACTATCGTTGTAAAATAAATTCCGTATGTATACTTATTTAAGTTAAATGAATATACTCATTTTCTCTAAGCATGAGCACAAAAGATCTTTCAGTTTAAAGATTGCCGTATGATAACTATGACAATGTACTATTGATTTTTAAGACTTCCATCCGAATTCACAGCAGACGTGGGTTAGAAGTAATCTAGATCACGTAAATGAAAACTAAAACTTAAGTAAAAGACAAGAATAAGAACAAGGAACATAATAAAATGCGCCGCATGTAGCGCTCAATGGATGATTTAAAATGCAATCCTACACTGTGCTTCAAGAAAATGACCAAAATTCTTAATCTTTAAGCGTATGGAATCGCTTTGTTGTATAAAAAAACAATGCTGACTTGCCATTGTTAAATTTAAAGACTATGGCAACAGTTAAAAGTGAGTTCAACGTTGACTATAGTAAAGCACTATCAGACAGATTAAACTTTTTGCAATAGTAGTCTCCAGTCAGAGTTCTATGGCAACATAACCTGAATAGTACAGCTTCAATGATAAGCGGATTTCTTGTTGTTTCTTAATTTTTATGTTATTTCTGTGTCAACTTCTAACTTTTGAATATTATTACTATGCCGATGGTCATGGTCAGTGAAAGTCATTTTTACTAAACCACTTACGCTCCCACTGCACTGCCACACTGTACAGTTTCTTTATTTTGCACTTCAATTTTCTTCTTTTCATACTTTTTACGTTGGCTACATATTAGCTGTTCGCCGTATTGCACAGGGCACAGTAAAGCCCACAGAAAAACTGGATCTCACTACAAACTGAAGCCGACAACGTCTTAATTGGTAATTATTATTATTCTGTAAAATAGGTAGTAGTATGTGCCATGAAAGTATGGCCACGACTAAAGACATTAATACAGTGGTAAAAGTTGCAAATTGCTGAGAGTGCTTCAATATGTCAAACTGTAATTACATTCACACGTTCACCATTTCACTATTACTATTTATAAGTCACAATTTAATTTACATGGTATGGTCAGTCAGGTTAGTATTAGTCTTCAGATGTTATAAACTTTGTAGTTAGGAACTGTGACGATGGGGTTGTCAATTACTCATATTATGCTGTTAATAAAATGTAGAACAAACCCAAAGAGACTGTAAGGGAAGCTTGAAGTTAGCCGACAGACGATAATTGTCGCTACAAGGTAGCCGACAATGGTCGGCCGAACCTTTAAGTTAGCCGACAGCCAAAAACCAGTTCAAGTTAACCGAAAGCTGAAAAAAGGTTCAAATTAGCCGACAGTCTACAGCCAAAAAATGTTTAAGTTAGCCAACAGCCTACAGCTAAAAAAAGGTTCCAGTTAGCCGACAGTCGACAATTGTCGCTACAAGTAAGCCAACGAGTGTCGGCCAAACCTTTAAATTGGCTTACAAAATTTATCTACAAGTAAGTCGAAAGCCGTAAAAATTAATTTTTTTAAATCACGCTAGGGATTGTCCATGAATGATGTCATCAGTAGGGTGGGTGGGTCTAGGTGGAGATACCTGACATGCCATTTTAAAGATAGCCGTTCACGTAATGTTAAGATGTTGACATGGGTGTGACTGCTAAGCACTACTAAATGAGTCGCTGTGTGTGTGACTTCGGCGGTTTGGAGTTGGAATGCTATTAAAACGGGAACCAGGAACACGGATAAGTAGGGCGTACTGGTAAATATTGGAGTGTCCCACATATGCCTATTGATGAACCAGTTTCCGTGTTATATTTCTACTATTATCTCGAATTGTTGCGCGTATCAAATAGGATAAAATGTGAAATGATATAAAATTACGCAGTTGTCAATAATTTATAGGAACTTCGTCAAGTCAGTAGGTCAAATAGTAAATATGTGGATGCTTATTATGATGCTAAAAGGATGTAAAACTATAAAAAATAATGTCTAAACTGTGAAATGGTGCAGTAGATTAGATAGAAGAGATTTATGCAGTGTGGGGGTGTCTATTACATCCTATAAAGGTGATGAGCCTATGTATGAAAATATGCAAAGTGAGAGATGAAGATTCAGAGTTCCCATGAGAAAGTGGGTTGAGAACCGGAACAGCCGCAACTTCACGCTTCCGCAAAAGATGTCAAAATCTTCATCGAATTGATTAAGTGAGAAATAGAAATTTGAGTTAAAAGGAAAAATATTGAGAATTGTTGAGAAGTATTGACTATCGTTTTGGAAACTCTATTTTAACGACATAGAGGTCGAGGAAGGGAGCTTGAGATTTAATGAGAAAATTAACATACATAATAACAATAGTATGAGGACGAGTGGCCCAGAGAAGAGTGACTGGGATCTAAAATCCGAGCTTTCGTGTGGCTTTTCATGTTGCCGAACGCATGGAAATCATTGGGACGACAATTGCCCTTGGCAAGAGATCCACATCAGCAATCGTCCTCGTCTTTAAATCCCTGGCAAACGGGGCTGCCCTTGGTAAATTTTACATTTTGAAATTAAATACTAAGTACGAGAAAAGAAAACACTAACTACGTAAAAACAACTAGGGATGAAATTAGAGACATATAAGTAGGATTATTGAACCTTGGGAAATATGAATATCTAATTCCTAAGAAATATTAGGTCAACCTGGCTGGGTGGAAAAGACTTGGACGCGTATTGCGTCTGCCGACATACGCTCATTGTCTTTCCCGTGCCCAGAGCCTACAGTTCTACATGATTCCGGTTGATTGCCCTCTGCATGCGACTGTGGTGTGCAACCGACCAATCATACTGGCAACTGCGTGCTAGTGGTCTTCGTCGACAAATTGGGATTATTGAGTTTACTATTTTTGGAGAAATTGGATAAAATAATCCAAAATTGAATACTTTAACTGGGAATTGAAGCTTATAACTTGAGGATAATTTGCATAATTTAATTAAAGAAGAGAGAATGTAAATCCTATCATAAGAACGAAGAACATGGTGAAGGTTTATGAATGAATACAAATAATGGAGAATTTTAGTTAGTCAAGCAGGTAATGATGCGTTTCGTTTTTTGGTGCGACCACAACGCTATCATCCGCTGTAGAAAAGGGAGATAACAAGATGGAGCCAACGACTGCACTTACAGCACCAAGCAGCATGGCAGTCGACTGTTGAAAGGTATCAATATGGCCAGAATTTTGCTGATCGGCATCGTGAAACTTTTTTGAAGATAAATTGCTATTTGTATAGGAAGGGAAGGGATTTAGTGAATCTTCATTCCCATTACTGATATGAATTGACCTCCTAAATAACGATGAGATGGGTTCAATTGAACCTAATCTCCGTGAGAAAATATGGGATTATGGATTGAGAAACGTAACGAGAATATTATTTTAAAACATGACAATTGAAATGGACGGGCAATTTTGAAGAACACAGATTTTTAATAATAGAATATACTTAAACGAATAATCGAAATGAATTAATGAATAAATTATTGAGAAATTGAAAATTTCCGTAAGAATTATGGTCTTACGGCAAAAGATGACATTTACGGAGTAATAAAGACTTTGTAATTTTGTTTTCGTCTACTAAAAACTATACATTTTGTCCTATGGATTATCAACCAGGGGTTGAGGAAAATTGACTGCGATTCTTGAGGGGGGGATCTGGTTTTTGAGCTGGTGAACTTGTACAATTTTAACTAGGTACTTTTGTGATTATTTCGTGGTTATTCGACCTCAAAATTCAATTATTTTGATCACTGAGAGGAATTAATTAGATATGGTAGGGAATCACAATTTCGGAAAAAAGATACAAAAATTAATAATGAATCTCATTTGGGAGATTTGAATAAGTTTGGTTAAGAATGAGAACTGCTGAGGAACAACCCCAAGTTGATCCTCCTGTAATTCACTTCTACATCTTACTATCCAGAAATTTGGAATTAGATTATTACAAATATTTATAACTAGAGATTTCCACACGGTAATTTACAACTTTGGGAACGAGATAGAAATTAATTCTTTAATTCTTAATTTTGGTATAACATGAATAAGTATGTAATGTCATGTCCCTTTTTCATGACAAAAAGGGTGATGAGCGAACGCTACTGAAATGATCCACACTCACGAGTAGTAGTCGTTCAACTCATGTTCTTTTCAGAACTGAGCTGTCTATTTATTTAGAATTTCATAATATGTAATACACGTTATAATATTAGCATTACAGAGATGTTTAGGTATAATACAAAGAAATCGAGGTGAAGCAGGAATGAAAGTAGTTGGGAACTACTTTGCATATTAATGAGGCGAGACTGGTTCTGGGCTTTTCATGTGCGTCCACTTGAAAAAGCGAAGCAGCCTTGCTCATTGCAAGTCACAACAATCTAATTTATATGCGTAAAAGTGATTACACGTTGGGCGTTGGCATAAATTAGAATATTTGCCAAAACAGTAATCTGACACTTCCTTTTCTTAGAATTTTCGTCCTCGAAAATCATATAACAATAACATACATATAATATCAATCAATATACTGCCAATAACAGGGAGTAGGCCAATAAGGGTAAGGGATACACAAAAGAGAATAATCTGACACTTTCTTAAAAAGACAACATACAAATAATCAAATCACAACGGTAAAAAACATGATGGTATAGCAGGGAAACATGTAGACATAGTATACACTGTAGTAAAATATACAGAAAGGAAGCAACAAGAGACACGATTGTAGGTAGGGACAAATAATCAATACATGAGTAGCAAAACAAACCATATCAAAAGGAGTAATCACAATTCAATACAAAAAGACACATATAATAAAAGAAATCGAGCACTTAGCCACTCGTATTTCAACATCTGAAGACGTGCATAGCGTTTTACATCAGGCAACAAAATCATAAGACAACGATTAATGTATCAAAATATGAGGCAAAACAAGCCTTGACAGGATGGTTACATGGTTGATAAAAAGTAAAACAGGAGCATACACAGTAAGACAATAACGTGTCAGCATGGCGGCGTAAAAAATGAGTGGTAAGGATCCAAGGTGGCAACACGGGAGGAGACAGTCGAAAGCATAATGTGGACACGATGGGAATAACGTCAGGGGCAGGGAGGGAAAAGTATCCATATGTAACGTCCAAACTGGTAACCTAACAAAACAGGTCCTCCATCAGAGCAAAAGTAGAGGTAGCGAGCCACTACAAAGGAGCAACGACAGATCCGAGAACGAAACTGGAGCCAGGTGTACAAAGCCTAGCGTCCAGAAACGAGAGAGCCATGGTCCAAGAAACAAGTAGGTGGAGAGCGCCAGCATAAGCAAAAAATGTCCATGATCCAAGTATAGTAATGTTTCCGATCCAAAGTAAGAATCCAACCAGGAAGGAAGGAGTAGGATCCGCCAGAAAAAAAAACCGTCGAGGGAGGCTGTGTCAAGCCAGAAAAATCCAAGCAGGAGGTCGAGTAGAAAACCGGGCCGTACGAGGATCGTACACTCTCTTTCCAAAGAGAGCAACCCCGAAGTGGAGCCCCCAATTTGTCATGTCCCTTTTTCATGACAAAAAGGGTGATGAGCGAACGCTACTGAAATGATCCACACTCACGAGTAGTAGTCGTTCAACTCATGTCCTTTTCAGAACTGAGCTGTCTATTTATTTAGAATTTCATAATATGTAATACACGTTATAATATTAGCATTACAGAGATGTTTAGGTATAATACAAAGAAATCGAGGTGAAGCAGGAATGAAAGTAGTTGGGAACTACTTTGCATATTAATGAGGCGAGACTGGTTCTGGGCTTTTCATGTGCGTCCACTTGAAAAAGCGAAGCAGCCTTGCTCATTGCAAGTCACAACAATCTAATTTATATGCGTAAAAGTGATTACACGTTGGGCGTTGGCATAAATTAGAATATTTGCCAAAACAGTAATCTGACAGTAAGTTACAGATAATTCGTAGTTGGTGGGGACGGAGCGGCGGAGCTGGAGCTCCGCGAGGTAGGTCGGTGTGTACGTGGTAAAGTTCTGGTGGTTACTGGCGGTGCTCCGGCGGTGGCGTTGATGTGTACCGTTGAGTTGCAAGTTTTGGAATTCAGAGTAAGGGAGGATGGCTGGAACAAGTTTTAACATGTTTATGTTGTAGGATCTATCTTCTGCAGTGCGTGTGCTTCAGCTCAGCATAACTTCCTTCATATTGGATTGCGATGGGGAAAACATGGCTAAATGCGAGAATCTTATGCGGATAATTTTTGTCATTTTCATAATCTTCTCACTACTAAGATACTGGCATTCAGGCATCTCCATATTTTCCCTCATGACTCTTGACTTCCAAATTGTTGTACTCTACTGGAGACGAAAGGTGGGCGATTTGCATTTTTGTTATTTTATATAATATGGTATTAAGGGTATTAAAGTAGGGATAGCTGCTTGGGTGTGTGTAACTAATGCGTTACACTTATCTAATAGTAAGTTACAAGTAAAGTAAAGTTAATAAATAGTTGATCCAAGCTGGGAAGCCCATAAATAACTAAACCCGGGAAGACCCGTAAGAATTGTGGTGTGTATGTATGTGTGTGTATTACTTGTATGTATTACTTGTATATGTGCTCGGAAAACCCATAAATAACCCCACCCCACACCTCCCGCCCCCGTACCCCTAAAAAATTAAATTATCGCAACACACTACAATTTAAGATTTTATACAATACTTTTGTGGTGTGTTGCGATAATTTAATTTTTTAGGGATGCGGGGGCGGAAGGTGTTGGGTGGGGTTATTTCTGGGTTTTCCGAGCGCATATACAAATAATACACACGACAATTCTTACGGGTCTTCCCGGGTTAGTTTTTATTAATGCCCTTTATATAGGTACTTTAATTATGAAACACGAAATGCAGTTGCACAAGGTAGTTTGAATTTAGTACCCCAAGGAACATTGAAGTTCAATCGCGGCTTCGGCACCCGTACACCAACTGCAAAGTATCTAGTGCGTGCTCGAAACAACCCACAGAACGAACTTTAATTTGTATGTCGTGGTGTAAGGGGTTGTCTATAAATGATGTCATCACAAAACCCAAAAGTTCATGAATCCTGTGACCTTGCTTCTATCAGCTTACCCATTTCATAAATAGCTATTTTTAACTTATCATGTCATCAGTACTCGACTTCACCCATTGACCCTATCAATGACATCTATGGACGATCCCGAAGTACCTACAATACTTAATAATAATACTAATACTAATTACTACTACTTATCGAAGTAAAGTATAGGATATTATTGCGGATTGAAAATAATTTTTTTTAAATAATAATATGAAAAAAATGAATATCTTCGATTAAACCGCTTGTAAAAAAGTAAAAAAAATCAATCGCACCACTCAAGCTCAAACTTGGGCCAATGTCGTTAACGCCTGAAGCGTAGGTCCCCAACGCTAGTTCGTACGGATTAGTGAAAGCAGAATGTTAAACTATCTAGAACCAATCTGTCGTATGTACCTCAGTTCATTTGAGTGGTGAAGGAACTATGAGGGCATTTGAGTGGTAAGGATTTACGTTACGCCTTAGCCTCAAAAGTGAATGCTATAGTATCTTTCAGTTACTAATACGAAAGAGGAAAACTGTTTTATATCCTTATAGTTACGTAGAAATAATGAAATAATAAATAATCTGTAATTCAGTAATGCTGATAACAAATAATAATAATATGAAAATGGTCATTCCCTCTTATCCCTATGTGTAAGTTGAGAGTATACGAATACGAATACGAATACGAATTTATTCAATGTTCCGCGGGTGTTACCCATAACATTCAACGATTACACAGTTTACTTGATTGATGGTATAATGAATTTTTAGTAGGATTTACATTAATTATACAATAATAGTTCTAATAATAAAAAGAATAGTATTTGATTTGAGACGACAATTGGGAGCTCAAGGCTTTCCAATCTCATTTACACGTTTTCCAGGAAAAATTATTAACAGAAATACTTGTATTTACAACTACAGCGGCTATAAGCTAGAAATGCGAGTTATTAAATAATAAACAACACGTTATGAATTTAACAATTTGACACATAGTTTCGTGATTAAGTTTGAAAAGGAAGCAATAAAGTTTAAACTGATCCATACATTCTATTCTATATTTACCTAGATATTTAGATCTGTAGTGCTGGTATCGGATACATTCAACTAAAAAATGGTGGGCAGTATCGTTGTGGGACGGCCCACAGTGATTACAACCCATGTTTTCGTTAAATTTTATGCTTAAGTTATTAAACGAGAGATAATTGCTGTTTGTACGAAGTTGACAACATAACCTTAAGTATTGGATTGGTAAGTTAGATAATAAGTAGGAGCTAGTCTTAGAGCTAGAGCATATGTTAGAGACAAACAACTTATAAGTAGGGTGGTACGAGGAATTTTCAATCCCAATCCGATCCTCCAACCTGCTCTGGTCATTCACCACCTGCATTATATTTTCAAAGTTATTGGCTAGTACTGCCGGCGACTGCTCATGCCATACGAAGGAAAAACCGGCCCTATCCAGTATACTTTTAATTTGAAGTGCCCAATTATATTTTGGACAAGCATTTGAAAGAGAAGAAATTGAAACCAGCCTATCGTAACAAATTCTGGGAAGTCTAGTTGATGGCATCGTGAGAATGCGAAACCAGAATTTTAGTATAAGAGCTATTGCATGACACTTTAGTTTAAGCCTTCCTGTTTCAGCTCGTACTAAATACCCAGGGGTGCGGCGCGGTAGCCACAACAGACTTTTCAAAAATCTAGTTTGAGCTGACTCAATAAAATCTAGTAACCTAGGGGACCAAATTGGGGCTGCATACATGAGCGAGGGTGTACTTATGGAGTCAAATAATTTTATTCTAGCATCCCACGACCTTACTTTAGCTTTGGCAAGCGTACTTAAAACTGCTCCGTTGACAGAGCAAGCTTTACTGAGAAGCACGTCGGCGGCTCGGTTAAATAAACCCGATGTAGAGAAGGTGATACCTAGGTACGTGTAGGAACTTACGACTTCAATGGGGTTGCCAGAGAGAAACCAGTGCCAAGTACTGCATGGCCTTCCCCCTTTTCTAAAAATTATAATTTTGGTTTTGGATAAATTAATTTCAAGCATATTTAGTTGGCAATACTCTTCTAATATAATTATTTTTTCTTGCAGTGACAGTTTAGACTCAGCCAAGGTGACATTGTCGTCTGCTAGCATAAGTAGATCTACACTATCACTACCTCCCAGGCTTACAGGTTTACTTAATCGTGCCTTGAAGAAATCATCAATATCCGAGATGTAGAGAGAGAATAAAAGGGGGCTCAGTATTTCTCCTTGTAGCACCCCAAGAGAAATGTCAAAATATTTAGAGTACCCAGAGTTTGACTTAACCCTAAACTTACTTGATTCGTAAATAGAACGAATTACACGAATTATTTTACTGCTAACCCCTATTTTGTCTAACTTGTGCCAAAGTCTATGATGGTTAACACTATCAAAAGCTCGTTTGAAATCAACGAATAAAGCGAACAATTTCCCCTGTTTGTTTCGAAGCTTTGATTGTATTACACTCATTAGGCAGAATATTTGATCCAGACACCCCCGCCCCATTCTAAAGCCAGCCTGCGACTCTGGGATAATATTATTTGTTTCGCACCAATGATACAATCTATTATAAATTATTGTGGTGAAAAGTTTAGTAAAAGTATTAACCAGGGCTATACCTCTGTAATTAAGTGGATTTAAAGGATCCCCTTTCTTAAAAATTAGCACTAAATCAATTTCAGACCAAGCTTCAGGGGTATTTCCTTTTTCAAAAATAGAGTTAAACAATTTCAGAATTTCAGTGAGTATTGTGTCAGGAAGTCGCATCAGGAATTCGTTAGTGATTTGATCTGGACCACCTGCTTTATTTGGTTTAAGTTTACTTAGCGCGTCTAGAAGCTCTTCCATATTTATTTCTATATCAAGTAGTGGAACTTTATTAGAATAAGGAGGGTGATTAATCAGCGCATTACGTAATGGCATCATATTTTCATAGAATGTTTCCCATTCTGGGATTGAAATAACTGAAGGTGTACTCATTGGTTTTCGAAAATTTCTAATGCAATCCCAGAATTCAGTTGTTGATTTTACATTCGCCAGTGTATTCTGAATACGCAACCAGTATGCTCTTTTCTTAGACTTTAAAAAATTTGAGTACAGTCGTTTGGCAGCGCAGTAGTGATTAAGCTTAATGCGGTCATAGGAGTGCCTAGCCTGCTTTAATAAATGAAGTGTCCGATTTCGTTTGTCCTTGCACTCTGAGTCAAACCAGGGCTTGCTATGGTATTTATGTATTGGAGGTCGAGAAATCATTGAACAAGCCCGGGCTGCAGAGTGCATGGACTCCACTACACCTTTAAAGTAGGTATCTATATTATCACTATACATAGGGGGGTTATTTTTTAAATATGTTTGGTATTGAAGAGAGTTATTTGGTTTCCATTTCATTCGCTCAACTGACAACACAGTTTGAGGGGGACTATAATCATTCGTTAATGTAAGTGTTACTTCAACTGGGAGATGCCCTGATTCAATAGCCGACAGTACTTTCAGATCTCTAATTAAACTTAATCCATTTGCGTTTGTCCAGAATAAGTCAATACAGCTTTTACCAGTGCTAGCTAGGAATGTGTAAGAGGCTGGATAATCGGATTGGGACCGTCCATTAACTGCAAAAAATAAATTATTCTCCATTATATTACATAAGTCTTTACCCCTCCTATTAATAACTTCATCGTATGATATGCGCTGAGGGAATAGTGGTATGTCATTGGCTAAAGTGCAGTCCATATAATTTAATTCAGCTATGCGGGCGTTAAAATCTCCACAGACAAAACAACTCTGATCTGGGTATAAATAGTTGTATTCAACAAGTTTTTTGTTTAATATATCCATTAGGTAGTCATAGGTACTACCTGGAGGGAAGTACACAAAAATCAAAATTATTTTGTCTCTAGAGAAACAATGCTGTAGCGAAATAGATACAAAGTAATTATGTGATTCTATGAGAGTTGATTTTAGGATTGCTTTCTTGACAAGTATAGCCTAACTAAGGAAAACTGTTTTATATCCTTATAGTTACGTAGAAATAATGAAATAATAAATAATCTGTAATTCAGTAATGCTGATAACAAATAATAATAATATGAAAATGGTCATTCCCTCTTATCCCTATGTGTAAGTTGAGAGTAACGTAATATCTCAACTGATGAACTTATGGGGAGATATGTAGAAATTAAAAGTATTTATGTATATTAATATTATAATGGTAAGATTCCATGAAAGCGGGGAACATTTTGAAATTACGATGAAAGTAAAAGTAGCAATGGCTGAAATGAAATCTGTTGTTAGAGAATTAACTTAGCTTAACCTATTTTAGTTAAAATTCTTGATTTTCGAAATCCACCTACCCCAATTGCCATCTCATTATCCATTGCCTAAATGGACGTCTCTAACATTGCATGTCATAATTTGAGGACCTGGTTGTAGGACATTTTCCCCCAGGACATTATCCTCTTAGGACATTATCCTCCCAAAGCAAACTTATGACATTTTCCTCCCACTGTCAAAATCACTTCATCCAAGGAAACGAGTATATTCATGTTTTAAAGAGTTTCACTTTTCAGAAAATGTATGTACATATTTGAAGACATTCCAAAAACTATCCCAGAAATGAAAATAATAGTTGGATAATAGTAAGATAATTGCGAAATAGTCGGGAAACTGGAAACAGTAACCGTTGGAAAAAATACAGTCAATATTGTTATTATTTTAGTGGCCCTAAAGCTAAAGTCCACTGTTGGCAAATTGTCATCGCGAACCTATGGACCAACCGTATTTTATTTTTATAGTGTGTAAATTGCTAGTTTGAAAAACGACAGTTGCTAACAATGGCCCGACTAAAAACATATGGCGTTCGCCGATCGTTTTGTTACGCATAAAAACCGACTTTGGCCCGATTAATATTTTGCACATGCCGAACACGGCGTGATTACAGTAATGTAATCAAATAGTATTACAAATTACGTTATTTAATTTAAATTAATACACACATCGCGTTACATTTTGGGTTACTCCAATGGAGTCGCATGCGAAATATAATTTAGGCAAAATGTCATTGTCGTGACCGTGGGTTATAAACTTGCCCCACCAATTTCGATAAGGTGGTGGACCGTTTGCACGTCCGGCGATCTATTGAAATGATTCTTGAAAGTTCACGTATGGAATAACATACAGAAATATTTGAATGACAGTTAGGAGTAAGACAAAACCTTTCCGACATGCAATGAACGATGCTTGCTTTAGTTTAGTTATAGTTAAAATATAAGTAGGTATATATACTTAATTGCAACTGTAGTGGATAGTTGAGAAGCAATTTAATTATTAAGATGTATATGACGTAAATTCGTAACGTCTGCTTAGTTTAAAATTAAATTAAAATTGCATTTTAAAATAGTCAGAATATTGTTGGCCCGTTACAACCCATTGATGGGATATAGTCGGTAGTCAGAGTTTCAGGGAATAGTAGCCCAACAAACACCATATTGGGCGATTGATGACGTTCGCAGAAAAACAGTTGGGGAATAGTGAGTGAACACCGCTGCCCCAGCTAACATCGGAGTGACAAAAGATGCAACCTACCAACCCAAAAACCGAATGCTGGGCCGACTTAATAATTACTATTAATCGCCTTTGTGTGTTATCTGGGATGCATTTATAACTCACTGAAAAACTAAAATGCATCTTTTCCCAATTTTTATGAAATATTTACTAGTTTAGCATTATATTGAATAAGTATTTGTAAAGGAAATGCAACTAAACTTACATCTTATTTCGGCTTAAAAATTTCGCATATTCATGAGAGCATTTACGAATACATGTATAAACTTGGTGGGTGGATACACTCGTTTCCTTTAGTGAAGCGATTTCGATTCTGGTAGGAAATTGTCCTCGGGTTCGAGTTGGGGGAAAATGTCCGGGAGGAAAATGCCGGTTACCTGACGACCTACCTTCACAGTGTTAATAAATTTCAATCAAGCAATCAATTAATCAACATGACCACCGTGTATAACCAATGGCGCCATTTGTCTCCCTAATTCAACAACCTGCTTTCGTACAACCGCATTGGTGAAAACACATTGGATCTAAATACTCGAGACCCTCCGAAGCACCGAAGTACCTAGAAGGATTTATTCAAAAGATCCAGAGTATCACATCTCATTGTATTTCCATTTCTAGATAAGTTGTCAGCACTCATTTTTCTCATTTAAAAGATTTGGAATTACGGTATACGGACATTCGCAACCCGCAAATTTGCTACCGGGACATTTGCGACCCAAAACCCAACCTAGGACATTTGCTACCCACGCCCAAACCTATGAAATTTGCTGCACAATGTTATAGTATAGAAATAAAATAAATGGACAATATTACATTTATGAGTGTGCCGTGATAATATGGCATCGGTAGTGATAGAAGTCAGTCTAATAGTAGATGGTGGTTAAAAAATTATATTCAAAAGTTATATATATTATATAATTTATTTTATATAATTTTAAAACTAGAAACTGTCTTTTAACCATAATTACGTCATAAAAAACAAATTACTACAATTAGACATCGAGTTTTATTTATTTCATTAGAGTTAAGAATACGTTATAATTTTATTGTTACCGTATTTTGTCTTATATAATTATTATTGTAGCGTGTCTGCAATGACTTATTATGCTTTCGGGATCTAACCTTTATACAGCAATCAGTCTTAATATGCAAGGTATATTAATTAGAAAAATTAATTGTAAGGATAATATATATGTACTAGTAAACCGGCCCGTCCTGCGGACGGAAGCCAATAGTTGGTGGCGACCATTTTTTAATTTATTTAGATAACTGTGTTGCTACACAACTTCCGTGAATAAACTAATTCTCTCCACCGACATCTGTGGTCTATTTGCTGTTCCCTTTTCCCTGCCCTCCCAGCCAAAACACCTAATTGCTTTGCATTGTAATTTATCATTACGTAGGACGTAGATTAATGTATAAATAGATTATTTGAATTGTATTATTACGTAGAATATGTATATCTGTATAAAAACTGTCAGTAAGTGATGTGTAACATGTTGCAAAGCAATCGGATAATAAAGAGAGGCTAAAGGGGCAGCTGTTGGACAGGCGATGCCCGCGGACTGAATTATTTGAATTCTATTATTTTGTAGATTGCCATTGCATGTCTTATATGTTGCAAAGCAATAGCAAGCTGGGTAGGGAGGACAGCGGATGGACGGACGACGCCACCGGACAGAATTATTTGAATTTTATTATTATGTAGATATAACTTTTAACTACCATTTTTGAATGACCATCTACAATAATGCCATCTTCTATCATTAACAATATTAGCACTAATAAACTATTTTAACGATGCTGTTATCCTGGTACACTACTAAAAACTGGCAATATTTCAATATGCATTTTATGCCTACAATAGCCTTGGGTAGCAAATGTCTTAGGTTTGGGCGTGGGTAGCAAGTGTCCTAGGTTATAGGTAGCAAATTTCCTAGGTTGGACTTTGGGTATCAAATGTCCGGGAAGCAAATGTCCTACAACCGGAATAATTATTGTATGTATTGATAACGTTTTAAACAATTAAATAATTACCTGTTGGTAATGACATTCGTCTTTTTCTCAAAGCTGGACTCAGTTTGTACTGAATATTTGCTTGTTTAAGCAATTCCTTGAAGACTGCATTGATTCCTTCGCCGGTTTTAGCTGAGCATTCGACAAAACCACAAGACCAGCTGTGACTCAAATCACGTCCTTTGCATGATTCCACATTAAAGCTGTCCGTTTCGTCAGATTTATTTCCCACTAATACTATAGGAGGATCTGGAACCTTGGCTGATTCTATAATTTGTGTTCTTAAACTCTTCACCTATTTTTTCATCAATTAAATTTGTTAACTGTCGTCTTTATATCGAATTTTGCCCGCATCAACTCGTGATAAGCGTTATTCGCCTCGCTCCTCTTATTTCACAATTTTGGGTGTACAGATAAGATGCTTTTGCAGCCACAGCACTTCCACAAATCCATAAGTTTACTTATCCCATATCATGTCTGCCTGAGCTGTCTGTAATAAGTGGTTTCGTTTTTACAGTTTTTAATGTTTCAAGTTTGTTAAATTGCTGTGATACCATATCTACACTGTGTCTCAATGAAATAGGACCACCCCCTTTTTTCGGTCTAACTTCCCCCCACGCGGGGTAACGAGGGCGTGATAATTAGTTTTAGGCAACACTTGACCAGTAGGTATATAAAAACTTTGGTTGACGTCCAGGGGTCACTTGGATCTGACGCAATAAATTAATTCCGAAAAACAGGTGTCTCAATGAAATAGGACCAGTTCACGGTTTCCTCGATTGAAACCCTGATATCTGATGAATGCGTAAATGCAAAAATTTGAAATTTGATGCACACACTATCCAATATAGTAGTCATAAGTGCAAGCATTCACTTTTCTCACAGTGTAACTACAGCTCTGGTGGCAGGGGAGAAATCGAGTTGACCTCAGGTGACATTCTTACACTATAGAGTTTATATGGGAAGGGAGTAACTCGTTTCACTAAATCGTCGCTCAAAGGCGTAAATCTTAACGGATTCCGACAGGATGATATGGTACATAAACGCTGAAAAATTCTCTACAAATTCATATAATATTTACATATAAGGTCACTTGAGGTCACTGTAAAACCCCCAGCGAATGAATGCCCGTTGTTCCTACTCCGCCTACCTACCTTATACTTTTCACACGCGTTACGCTCCGTTCGTGACTGTTCATACAGTGACCTCAAGTGACCTCATATGTGAACGTTATATGATTTTATAATAATTAATAACATAATTTACCGGAATTTTGAAAATTTTGCAACACTGGACTAATTTCATCGAGCCATATATCATTCGAAAAGTAATCACCAGTAGAATTCAAATAACGGAATAGGCCTCACATTATAACAAAACGTTTTCAAGATAGCGGTCTTGTAATTTTAAAATTTCACCTGAAATGTGTTGTATGGGCCACAATCAAAAAACAAAAAAATTGTGTCTGCCCTGACCCGTCTTCTCCAACGCTACCAGTGCTTCAGTGATCCTATGATCAGTTAATACCTGTAGTCACAAGTATATATAACATAAAAACTAAGTGATCCCTGGGGGCAAATCAAAGTCAAATCATATTAAGTCATACATATATGAGTACTTTTCACACCTGCATTACTCATTAAGTATGTCTCAAACGTCAACCACTACGTACACCCATAGTTTAAGTTTTTACATAATTTTAGTTTAAATTATAGTTTATAATTTCATAAGCTTAAAATCAAATGCCAGTATGAGCATGAAGAATGATGATGCATGTACATTTCTTGATATATGAATTCATCCTTCGTTGCATGTCTATGTATATATATTATGTTTGATGCATGAGTTTTAGTTCACTTATTGTTTGTAAACAGCAAACTGCATGTTGAGCATAAATGCACTCATTACAACTAGTCATTCTTTATACATACATATTTCCACTGTTATTTAATTCTAGAGTATTTATATTCTTATATTTATATTCTATAATATTCTTGATATTTCACATTACGTAATTTTCCGTTCTGTAAAGATTTCATTCACGCTGAAAATTAGATCAACTATGATGTCGGTGATCAACTATGTGGTCATTGCGAAATTAACCTAAATTCTTCGATTATTTATTAAATTATCATTTGTACTCTGAATGTGAAATCAGGGATTGAATTGGATGATGGAGGGAGATTGAATAAAAAGTACTGCTTATGAAAGGTCGTGTTTTTCCGCCTCTCTCAAAAAGCCTAAAATATTACTTGAGACGTCTTGAATATATTTAGAGCTTCCATACGGTTGTAGCATTTTTACTTTACCCCAAAGTCATTATTTTTCACCCGTATTACTTTTCATCTTCATTTCTACTTGTGTTTACTTCTATTCTCGATATTTGCACTGTTGTTTAACCCATCTGTTTTCATAACCACTGAGTTAATGAGTCTTGGTCTTTAGACCCGTATCAGCACATATACAGATTTCCACTAGGGTGAGTCTGTCTAAATTTTCACCCTTTAACACGTTATACAGCCCGTCTTTTAACAGAGGGTTTGCGTGCGTTTTCAAAATTATTCGAAGTCAAAATTAGCCCCTGTTCTACGAGTTACAGTTAACGTTTCTTCAATCCATTTGAGAACTCGTTAGCCGTCTCTTAACAGAGGGTTTTCGTCAATTCTACGAATCTAAAAGTCAAAATCACCATTTAAAATTAATCTACGAAATTCTACAAAATTTAACTTCGAAATTGAAATTTTTTCTACGTAAAATCAACAACAGCTGTTGCAAATTCAAATCTTCGAAATTTACCATTTAATATCGTGATAGGTTCAGAAAGTAAATTACCACCAAAACTACTAAACAACTTCGTTAAAAGTGCAGGTAGTTAACAAGTATATTTTAGAAAGTGAAATAAGAAGCAGTTTTCAATCCACAGACTCCGTGACTGAGATAGCTTCCAGCGCGTTGAGCACCACTAAAGTGAGTAGAACATTACCCTTAGTGAAGAATACAGTGACCTACGCAGTTAAAGAGACTAACCAGCGCGTAGTGGTGTATTAAATAATTCCACAAACCAAGTGTATCCTTTTCCCATATGGTATTGTGAAGAACAGTTCTCAGTTTCCCCCACATCACTGCAGTAGTTCCAGGGTGTGGCTAGAGAAATCTGAAAGTGGTAGTGACAAAGTGTAGAAACAATAATCCCATGTCACCAGTGAAACCAGTAATCAAGACCGAGGATATTCGAGAATCGAAGGTAGAGCCACCACAGCCGCCCAAGAGTTCCAGAATTCTGGAATCATCCCCAGTCCCACAAATCTTTACAGGCAAGATAGTCGTAAAGTCAGGCCCCCAAACCCGAAGATCAACGGAGCCTGTCCTCACTGCAGAGCAGACGGTAGTAGAAGCTAATAAACACTACGAACTCGAGGTACGTAAAGTTAAGTCTTATTATCACAAAAAGATAGAGGAACTGCAAGCTAAGTTAGGAGCATCTGAACACCTGACGGCGGACCAAAAAGCTAGCGTACCACTGCAGTTAGAGAACGCGGCATTAAAATCTAGACTCGCCATACTTAGAGCCGCGGCCCAGAAACATACTCAGGACAATATGTTGGGTAACAGAACCTTCAATCGCCCATTAGTCGACTTCGAAAAACTTAAAGGACCGTCAGACTACATCAGATGGTTCGTCGATATGAAAATGGCGTTAGGCACCGTTCATTTAGGAGTCATAGTGGACGGATCATATCCCAAACCAGTATTCGCATTGCCCCCAACACATCAAGAGGCTACAGACATCGCGAACTGGGAGGCAGCCAATAACACAGCCGTTTTGTCTATACATTCTGGCCTTCATAGAGATGTACTTCTCAAAGTGCACCATATCACCTTGGCAAAAGACTTCATGGAATAACTCTCAAGAATGTTCGAACCACGAAAAGAGGATGAACGAGTCCAACTTGCAGAAAAGTTCTTCGGCCTCCGTATGGCTACGGGAGGCTGCTACAGCTATCTAAATCAGCTGTTAGCCATCAACAACGATCTCGACAGAGCTGGGAGAAGAATGGACAACGAAACCGTCTTATGCCTCACCGTAAGTAAACTCTCGGATCAAGAGGAATATGTAGGATTCCTTCAAACCTGGCGTGTCTCCACCGTAAAGACACCCGAAATCCTACTGGAGCTGTTAAAGGCCACCGACGACAACCGCGAACGAGCACTAGGTAATGCCGTATACAACCCACCCCAGGCTTTCAGAGCCCACCAAGAGGATGATAGATCTGGAGGAAGAGGAGGAACCGAACGCGGACGGTCCCGTCTCCGCCGATCCCAAAGAGGAGGGCGTAGAGACAATCGCGATGACGATAACCACCGGAGAAGCGAAAACTCCCCACCACCAAGTTCATGGAACCAATTTGGTGGAAAAGCCAAGAGCAAAAACATATGTTCATACTGTGGTAAGCCCAACCATAAAAAGGATGATTGCAGGTATTGGTTGGACGGCGTGTCTCCGCGACGGAGCAGAAGAGACACATCATCATCCACCGCCAGAAGCTCGCAAGACGGAAGTCGAAGAAATTCCAAGTCAGGGCGCGGCGGATCACGTCAGCGAGGAAGGAGTTCGTCATCACAGAAAGTAGGTCGAGCTAACACTTAACTCGATCACTCATCACGTAACAACAACAACAATGCAAGAGAACGAACACCCGAGCGACAGAACAATCAAGTACATAGAAGTACATCAAGACAGGAGGGAGGCAACAGACCCCCACCACCTGCCCACTTAGCTCAAGAAGATGTCAGCTTCATTGAAGCTGTTGCACGTCGAGCCACCCAATCTACTCCGTGGAAAGGAAGTTTACATATGGACACCTCATCACGTAGCAGCAGCAGTGGAAGGAGTGAAAACACCCCCAGGCCAAGGCTGGCGGATCTTTTCTCTGATGCAGACACATCAAGAACTCAAGACCATGCTAATCAAATGGCACTCATTAAATCCCCTACATATCCCCTGTATCAAGACTCGTCAACAGAAGACTCGAAGCATGAATACGTACATAGGAGGATGAACTCACATGAAGGAGGATTACAACACGACGGTGTTGGCCCCAACTGCGATCAACACCATGCACGCCTACTCCGACCTGGACGAAGAGTAGAGAAACACTTAGCGGATAAACATCGGGAAGATAGCCCCACCACTGGAGAAGATTCGGACACCGAAGCAAAGCTATCGCAATTTAAGCATTATAATGGTTTATTACTCCGCCCAAGACAAGGAGTAAAGACGACACCAACAAATGAATGGACGGATAGCTCCAGTGAAGACACCTACTCGGATCTGGAACCTGTACAGCTACCACCACCTCAAAATGGATTAATTAGGACTAGGGTAACTAGGCAGGAATGGGAAACAGTATTGGCACTTAGACGAGCTAGAGCTCAGCATATTCAGTCGACCATCAACCCGTTTACGCCCCTAGCTCCGACATCCACCAACACCCCACCACTCCCTCAGAACAACAACGCTACAGATTCTGAAGAGGAAGAAGTACAGGAAGACTACAACAGCACTGTAGCAGCGGAGGATGGTGACCATCAACCAATCCCCACCGAGAGGACCCCGACTTCTCATAATATTGAAGAGACAGGGAGGGCCTCCACCGGAGCACCACTCGAAACGGAGCAATTGAGGAACAACTCACCCGAACGAGATGCGGCTTCATCACCACCGCCAGCTAGACTGAGGATCAATCCAGACACAGAGGATAACATCGAACCCACAGCTGGAGCCTCAGGAAATCAACAATTCCATAATCATTCTACAATAGCTGCAGAAAGACAACAGTCTTATCCTGGAGGTATACTAACTCTCAGGTCACAATGGCCGACTGTACCAAACAATAGGGATGCGAGATTGCAAGAACACCTGGACAACTTTAATGTCATTACTCCCATCCCGAAACTTCTTGACAACAGTGTTGAGAATGACATTTCTTCGCAATTTGAACAAGACCAACTCTTATGCTTGGCGATACTGGCTGCAGGATCCAAAAAGAACCCAGTCCCCAATTCTCAGACGACTAATCAGGCATATGGTAACTCCCTAGCGCAGACCTGGAATAAGATGGCCTCTACACTAAGAGCTATCCTTATCAGACAGGAAGAAGAACAGGACACGAAGGTTCTATGCGAATTATTTGGACATCTTCCTGAAGCTATACAAACCTCTTAAGAACAGACCTTGGAAAGTAATAGAATAGCTGGAAGAAAGGAGCGTCTATTAAGAAATTCCAAAGAAACAATAAGCCAAAGGCTAGACTATCGTGATTACATGTGCGGACACTGGCAAAATCCAAACAGGGAACGCTGGACACGCAAGATGGTAATGCAAAACCAACGAATCTGGGGGAAAACCATCGAAATGTTCGGGCATCTACCAAATGCAGCTGTCACTGAGACTGAATGGATTCAGGAAGCTAAAAGAAAGCATTCACAAAAACAACGTTTACGTCACGCAGTGGACACACGGTGCAACAACACACTGACTCAACACTCCGAAACAAATCTCACTCATTACTCACAAGAAAAAGTAGACTCAGCCAGTGCCATATGGTTAGGCTCTTTTCTAAAAGAATATAGGCAACAAGAAGAACAACGCCTTTTAGGTGAGATTACGAGCAGAACTAAGGAATTCCTATTTGGAAAAATGGTATCCACACAGCGCCATGAACACTCAAAACGTATGGACCAACGGATAAAACAACGTGGCCTTATCTCGGCAACCCAGCAAGCATGGTTAAATATTCCAAGACGGTTCCGGAGACCAGTCTATCAATGGCACAGGTTCTGTAAGAGTTTACACTATCAACGATGTACGGATACAGACTCGTCGGATTCCGAGGATTCAAATTCAACCGGTCAAGAAAAAAGGGAAACCTCTCAAATGTCGAAGTATAGCGCATTAATGATGAGACCGATCGAGAATATTGTTAAAACCATTGTCAAAGGGACCGACCAAGGAGAGAAAAGAAGAAAACTAGAAGAACCTACTCTATACTTCTCGGATTACATACCGGAGCCCATAAGCCCTTTGCCCCAGACCCCCTTAGACTTCTCGTCAGATATCAACAACAACGAGGAGAATACCACAGATCTGAATGCGAATCCAAGTGCAACAACAGACAACCCGGAGCCCCAAGTGAAGAAACCCAAAGAGAAAGAATATTTTGTATACACCCTCACAATGGAACTTGATGGAGGAAATCCAGCAGCAATATATTAAAGGATCAAACAGGAGCAAAACTCTACTGTAACATCCACTGGAAATTCTTCACAACTTACCACAACTGTAGATAGGGAAATACAAGAGAAATCGGCAAAACATCCCGAATTATTCTTCTATAGGGCACCACACGGAGGACCCTAGTGGAAGAGGAAAACGGACATGGAAAAACCTACTCAAGAAAAGACCTGGTCAGCTTACATGCAGGAGCTGGCGGACAAACGGGGTACAGCTGTTAGGTATCAACATATCACACCAATAGCACCTCGTAGACTTCATGAGATGGTGGATCTGTCCCCCCCACAACCACTTCCCCAACCCAATAACTCGGTTCTTATCACTAATTACGAAGACGCCACAGTCAAAATGGAAGTTAACAACAGGAGTCAAGTAAATGAGAACCAAGAGGAGCCCACAGACATTATGGACGCTATGGAGACTTCTAACCCAATAACACTACCTGATACTATTCCCCAAACTCTTCCAGTTCCAGAAGAATTGCCAGGGGTAGTAGCATACATCACAGCCACAGGTAGACCCACAAGGATCCAACTAACGGATACAGTAGTTGCAAATTTGAAACTCCTGGCTCAACAACGCCAGGAAAAAGAACGAGCTAAGAGATACGTTACCCAAAAGGAGTATGATAGAAGACTCAAGGCACTGGACGAGCTGATCATAGTGGAACAGGCCCGATTAGAAAAGAACATGCACATTCTACGAGAAGCTCAAACACACTACAACAATGATCTGGAAGAAATCGCGGAATCAACACTGATGATTTTGTAGACATGATCCACTTCACACCTCGAAGGGCAAATTTCACAGTGAACGACCTACTCAACAACAATGAAGATTCCATCTCAAAACTACTGGAATCCGGGAGAGCGTCACAGACTTCGACAACCGAAAACTCACAAAAATCGAAAAAGACTTCTTCTTCAACCGGGACTTCCACCGGACGAGGAGGAGCACCAAAACAAGACTCGAGACTTCATGGTAGAAGCAGTAAGGAGGGAGTTAATTTTTCCACCAGCAAGGAGGGCGTACACTTCACTTCCACCAGGGAGGAAGCACACTGCACCACCGGGAACAGGAATTTTAACTTTTCCACCGGCCAGGAGGGAGCACACTCCACCACAATCCAGGAGATAGCACACTCCACCACCGGACATGAACTTTACCACCATTCCACCGGCCAGGAGGGAGTAACCGCCAACACAAGCAATGCGGTACATAACACCTTCACCACCACAACTCGGAATTTTAACTCTCACACCAGCAACTTGGAAGTACAAGCCAAAACAAACACGGCAGTACGTAATACCTACAAGACGGGAGCACACTCTTCCACCACCAACCCGGAGGTTCTCTCAATCCTTACCACCGGACAGGAGGGAGTACAAGCTGCAAGTATAGCTGTACATAACACCACCACCAGAGGAGCACTCCCCACCATGGGGCCACCATCGAGCACAAAAACATGGCAAAACAAACCTTCCACCCACCCCGAAGCTCAACACAGCCAGGAGGGAGGAGGTCAAAAATCAAAACCTTTCACCAACTCCGAAACTCAACAAAGCCAGGAGGGAGGAAGACGTAAAAAAGGCACCGGCCACCAACTCAAATCCTGCAAACGGACAGGAGGGAAGGAGGGCGAGTGTACAGAAAATGAGGATCACTGTAGGACTACGAGGAGCTAAACTTCACGCATATCAAAACGAGGAGCGAGGCCACCGAGGAAATTCTACATCGTCACTACCTACCTACCAACATCACAATTGTTAGGAGGGAAGGAGGGCGAGTACTTCTCAAAACAAAAATAGATCAACAGCAATTGAAGACACACATTTTCCTGTTCCAGACAAGATCAGACAGGATCAGACGAGTCGAAATTTTGGCAAGTCAACAACACACAAATTAAGGAGGGAAGCGGAGCTGCCACCACCACCGAAGAGATCGCGCACTCCCTACCACTCTACACTTCCACTATTTTTTCTCGGATGTATGTATTTCTTGATGTTGATCCTTGGCGGAGGAGCAGAAACGGTAGATGAAGGAGGACCAGTCATTTGGCGGAGATCGGAGAATCCACCACTTTATGAGTACAATTCCTACAACATCAAAATACGCTTATTATCACCATGCGACTTATTGAAGTATCCAGATATCAATATGAAAAATGTGGGACACGAACTCAAACAACAATGCCAAAGAGAATATAAGAGGACTTTCCTTTTGCCTCTCAAGGCGATCTGCCCCCCCATCAAGACCGAAATCAGGAGACGAAGATCCGTTTTCACCAATGTAATCATGACGGCTCTCGCTGTTTTCACCAGTGCTGGACTAGGGATGTCATACCAGGCCCAACACCGAGCTGAAATGAACAGTGAACATACATTAGAACTGGCCGAACATTTAAACAAATTGAAGCTGAAAATTAAGGAAGACACACAGAATTTTAGAGCCTTCTACAAACAAATGGCGAAAATAACTGATGCTGTTAACCAAATAATTAGCGAACGGAAGGACTCACCTGAAGAAATCGAGCGACTGAGTTTGATATTGCCTACCTGGTATCAAGACTCACCCAAAGCGGAGCGATGATTCAACACACCAAGAGGATCTGGAGCCGTGGTCATATGGATGACGAATTTTTCGACTTCCTGAACTTCACTTTACCGATTTATGTCCACTGGAACTAGCTGAATTTCGACAATGTAGAAGTGACCCACAAATGGACAATTTACATCTAAGTTTCATTGTGCCACTCGTCAATCCCAACCTGACACTTGTCGTAGCTGACCCATTCACCTTACTATGGAGGAAAGAAAATCAGACGTGTGATTTGAAATATCAAGGACCACCAAATGCTTTGCTTTCGAGGGATCAAGACTGTGTATTCGATACAGGGCTCGACTGGAGTTTCATGGATAGAGTGGTAGCAACAACACACCAAAAATGTAAGCCACGGAACTCGTATGAAGACAAACTCAGGTATGTACTTCAAAACTGTCGAAATAGCACAGCACAAGATGCGGAGGGAAGTGTACAAGTCAAAGTGTATAATGCGTTCTTTTACATATACTGCCCAGGCTTAAACATACGTGTAGGTACCACCAGACACACCCCCTGCCCCAATGAAATCTTCCTACTGCCCATCACGACAACATTCACCATCGCGAACAACACGTATAGAGGAGATGTGCTTAACATTATCTTTAACGAGCACGAAGACTCCCTATTAGTGAACTCACTCGACTACCACATGGGAATCAAAATAGACATGAACAACTTGAACATCACATTTGACGAGAGCGACAATAGCATAGACACGTCATCATGGGAAAGAGATTGTAGCATACCATGGTACATGTGGATGATTCTAATTATTTTTGTTTTTCTGTGTATGGCTATTACAGCTATATACTTTAAGTGGAAACTGAGTGCTGCGTTCTTGAAGCGTGGGTGGATAGGGAGTTACTGGGAGACTATGAAAGAGAAGCGAGAGAAAGAGCAGCAAGCTGAGCTGCAGTTACTTGGAACGGAGGGACCAACTGAAACACCTGTAGCCCCACCGAGACGAGGGAGACCCAAAAGTAGTTACTTGGACAAACACTACCACCGGAGCCAAGGGACGATTCTTGTTCACAGACGAAATGGAGTGGATGACAATGAGGAGATACGTAGGAGAAGTGCGCTTGAAAAACAACACGGCCCACTACCATTACTACACAAAGCTGAGGAAGGAAATGTTACTGTACTCATACAATCACAGGCACCACCAGCAGTAGAAGAGGAACTACCTAATTCAACTATCGAACCGAGCCATCTGAGATTCTTGGAGGTGAAGTTTACTGATGAAGAGGAATAACAACACCAATGTTGAGAGGGTTTTTTTACTTGCCGTATACCGCCTTTCAGACGACGACAATTAAAAAAAAGGACGGTATTAAGTCATACATATATGAGTACTTTTCACACCTGCATTACTCATTAAGTATGTCTCAAACGTCAACCACTACGTACACCCATAGTTTAAGTTTTTACATAATTTTAGTTTAAATTATAGTTTATAATTTCATAAGCTTAAAATCAAATGCCAGTATGAGCATGAAGAATGATGATGCATGTACATTTCTTGATATATGAATTCATCCTTCGTTGCATGTCTATGTATATATATTATGTTTGATGCATGAGTTTTAGTTCACTTATTGTTTGTAAACAGCAAACTGCATGTTGAGCATAAATGCACTCATTACAACTAGTCATTCTTTATACATACATATTTCCACTGTTATTTAATTCTAGAGTATTTATATTCTTATATTTATATTCTATAATATTCTTGATATTTCACATTACGTAATTTTCCGTTCTGTAAAGATTTCATTCACGCTGAAAATTAGATCAACTATGATGTCGGTGATCAACTATGTGGTCATTGCGAAATTAACCTAAATTCTTCGATTATTTATTAAATTATCATTTGTACTCTGAATGTGAAATCAGGGATTGAATTGGATGATGGAGGGAGATTGAATAAAAAGTACTGCTTATGAAAGGTCGTGTTTTTCCGCCTCTCTCAAAAAGCCTAAAATATTACTTGAGACGTCTTGAATATATTTAGAGCTTCCATACGGTTGTAGCATTTTTACTTTACCCCAAAGTCATTATTTTTCACCCGTATTACTTTTCATCTTCATTTCTACTTGTGTTTACTTCTATTCTCGATATTTGCACTGTTGTTTAACCCATCTGTTTTCATAACCACTGAGTTAATGAGTCTTGGTCTTTAGACCCGTATCAGCACATATACAGATTTCCACTAGGGTGAGTCTGTCTAAATTTTCACCCTTTAACAAATCATAATTAACAATGGTTTGACATCTTAAAATATACATCTCGCTGATTAATTCCTTCCTAAAAGAAAGTAACCCCCGTAAACCACGGTGTGTTTAAAATTTTAAGACACACTGTCAGCACTAAACCTACAAGACGTCGATAAACTGTTCCGGTTGTAATTGTATTGTCGGCAAATATTACCTTAGACAAGCGTTTTCAAAATGAATGGATTTAATCAGCGCATCCTATCGGAAAAAAATATTTTATTTTGTTTGAAATGTAACTTAGTTTGCAGGTCACTAATGATTTATAAGTATAGTAAATCTTATAATAACTACCTGGTCTGTAATACCCCTCGGGGGTCTCTAATAAGTCCCAAATTCCCAAATAGCACCCGAAATTCAAAATAACTCCCTACGTCCTAAATAACTCCTGAGATCCAAAATAGCTTTCGAGGTCCCATATAACTCCCAATGTCCCAAACAACTCCTGATGCCCCAAATAACTTCTGAACTTCATAGCATTAAATGAACTGGAGAGGATTTAGTTCTTTTATACTTTGATTTTCAATAACTCCTGTGTCTAAAGAAAAGTTTGGCGTAGCCGTGCGTTAAGTGGACAGTAAATATCCTTTACGATAGTCTTGTTTTCCTAATCGAAGTATGGAAGTGCACCGCTCTTGTAAAATTGCTATTACACAACTCTAAAAATTGTCCATTGTCCACATGCCGTGGCTACTAGCTAGGGTTTGGACTTCCAGAATGCTAAAGTTATTTCACTGATTTTTATTTTATGCATCAGTTTACACTCTTGAACTGTGACGTAATAGGAATTAAATCATTGCACAACATGAGAATTTCACCAAAAATTATCTCTTAAAAAAATGCGGATAATTCAAATTTCTATTTTTAACTGGCTCCATTAAATCATATATACAAAAACAAGGGCCCGCGCCCTTGTTTCATGGCGGCCTTAACAGCAAAATTAGGCATTTTGAATTTGCCGCCCGATTTTGGATTCAATTTACAGGTTTTAAATTAATGTAATGTAATGTAATAGCTTTATTGTCAAATAAAGGGAAGCAATTAGGCCGCACAATGTGTTGTTGGTTGTTATTCATAATTAATTTCTGTAGTGCAACCAAAAATTCAAAATTCCAATTTTTGAATTTCCCGCTAAAACATTAAATATTGTATTAAATGAATATTTCGACCGGTTAGTCAATGAAAATAAACTAACTTGTTAAATTATTCGAACGGTAACAATTTGGCAAATGTAAATAACTTAGTGTGCACGCACGATTGTTATTAGTTTTTAAATGGTTTCGAAATAACATAATTGCAAATTAAAAATTTTTAACGGATTGTGTCGAGTGATATATCATTGGAAAGCTCTTCAAAAATAAGCAGGGACCTTTTTTTTCGTTTTTTGATTGTGACCCATGCAACACATTTTTGGCGGCATTTAAAAATTAAAAGACCGGTATTTTGAAAACGGTTTTGTTATAATGGAGGCCCGTTCCTAAATTTGAATTCTACTGGCGATTAGCTTTCCAATGATATATGGCTCGATGAAATCGGTCCAGTATTGCAGAATTTTCAAAATTCCGGTAAATTATGTAGAATGTAGGTAATGAAAAAAGAACTAATGATTTATTGCATTACAATAATTATTGTATTCAAACCTTTTTTGAGTTTTGAATAAGTTTTATTATGCAAGAAGATTATTAGGGTATATAATAAATACTTTGTCTTCAAGTTTGTTAAAGTTTTGAACGAAAGTCTTTGGGGCTAAGCCTGCGATAAGTACTTTTTGTCGAGTTTGCTGTTTGCTGATGAACGTTAGACTTGGCCCAACTTCTTCGGCTATATTGTAGCCTAGCTAAATAGTCGTCGGTCTTCGGATAGATTGCATTGTTTGGGCTTGGCTTGGGAACTGCAAGAGGGCCGAAGACGCAAGATATGACGCACACGCTGCCCAAAGAGCCAACGAAAGAACTGTAATCTACCCGAAAACAATTCTGCAAGTGAGCTGAAGACCGATAAACCGATGCAAGGCAGCGGAAGCCCAAATACTGCAACTCAACCTACCCGAAAACAGAAGACTATTCGCCTGGGCCGCAATCTAGCTGACTAAGTCCCATGCAAGTCGGTCTGGGAACTGCAAGCGAGCCAAAGACCAAAGACATGACCCACAAGCAGCCAAGACAGAACTGCAATCTACCCGTAGAACAATTCTGCAAGTGAGCCGAAGCCCGAAGAACCGATGCAAGTCAGCCAAATCCCAAATACCGAACACTCTTCGGCTGGGCTGCAATCTACCCGACGAAGAAGTCACATGCAAGTTGGCCGAAGCCCGACGTTCTTCTTCAACCTGGACAAAGACCTTCGGTACAACCTACCCGAAGACCTTCGTCTGAAACTGCAACCCACTCGAAGACAATTGTTTTATTAAATGGCTCAATAATCTTGTGGAATAGAAAACACGTCTGTTATTAATCAAAAATCAAGAAAAGCTTCAATACAAGTATAATGCTGTATGTGGTAAATTTTGAGTGCTTTTCAGATTGTTTTCATTACTGTTGAATTATCTGCACTGCGCGTAGTGCAAGAAAAATTACGGTGTTTATGCTGCTGTATAGTAACCGGTATACGGACATTATCCTCCTGGACATTATCCCCTTAGGACATAATCCCCCCCGGACATTATCACCCCAGGACAAAGATATCCAAACAAGTCGCCTAGCCTTGCCTAGCCTTTTTTTCCCCAAAATACTTGGAGCCTACCTTAGCCTAACCTTTTTTTAACAAAGTACTTGATGCCTACCTTAGCCTAGCCTTTTTTTAGCAAACTTTTTGGAGCCCACCTTAGCCTAGCCTTTTTTTAGCAAACTTTTTGGAGCCTACCTTAGCCTAGCCTTTTTTTAGCAAACTTTTTGGAGCCTACCTTAGCCTAGCCTTTTTTTAGCAAACTTTTTGAGCCTACCTTAGCCTAGCCTTTTTAAGCAAATTATTTGGAGCCTACCTTAGTCTACCTATTTTATTACCAGCCCTGCCTTAGCCTACATTTTTTTTTCACATTTTGCCTGAGCCTATAAAAGCCTTTTTTATTAGACACTCTCCATTGAGGCATTGCACTTTGCCACTTCCTTTTCCATTGTCTTCAACAATTTTAAAGTTAGTACTCAATTCTTGAGGTATAATTATTTTTTTGAGTGCCATTGGAGCAGGTAGTGCTCAACTTTGTTTTAATTTAACTTACTTAGCTAAAATACTTAACTAGTATTGTAATCAGTTTGTGTAGCAAAGCACTGAAGCAACTGAAACTAAAAATCGTCACATCGTACTTAACTAATCGTGTAATGTGCTCTCCGTAGTCTGTAGTCATGCGTTACTTGCACAATAATAAATACAGCAAAGAATGAACACACTAATTCAACAAGCATATACGTTCACATTGTAAATTTGTCGTTTCAGTTAATAAGAATTAAACTTTGCGCGTTACCAAAACCTCACAATGCTTCAACCAATCAGCATGAAGTTTTAAGCACTACCAGTTTTACTACTATTTACTAGTAATAGTATGGATTATATGTATATAATATGTGTTGATATGCAGCACTTTAGACGACTTTAATACTTTCATTCGGCTCTATGGTGCCTAATGTTTCATATTCATGTCCCTAAAAATTAAAAAAAGGCTCAGAATCAGCCTTCCTTAAAGGCTGCCTTGGATCAGACGCCTTGCCTAGCCTAGCCTCTTTTTTTGTTAAAAATGTCAATCCTGCCTAGCCTAGCCTTTTTTGTTGTTAAAATTATCAACCTTGCCTAGCCTAGCCTTTTTTGTTGTTAAAAATATCAACCCTGCCTAGCCTAGCCTTTTTTTTTGCTAAAATAGTCGAGCCTGCCTAGCCTTATGCCTTTTTAAGGGCCTTTTTAAAGGCAAGGCGGCGATCATTGCCCCAGGACATAATCCCCACAGGACATTTTCCTCCCAAATCGTACCGAGGATATTTTCCTCCTAGCATCAAAAACACAAAACCAAAATGACCGAGTGTTCCTTTACGGAAATTTTTCCTAATAAATGGAGAAAATGGAGAAAATCTATGAATACACAAATTTTCCGTAAAGGAACACTCGGTCATTTTGGTTTTGTGTTTTTGATGCTGGGAGGAAAATGTCCTCGGTACGATTTGGGAGGAAAATGTCCTGGGGGGATTAGGTCCTGGGGGGATTATGTCCTGGGGGGATAATGTCCAGGAGGATAATGTCCTACAACCATATTAACCAACACCAATAACAGTAACACTTACGGCATGGAAGAAATATGAGATATAACATTTAATAACTATTTAAAAAAAAATTATTTTACCAAGATATTTTTCCAGTAACAGTAAATGATGGTATGTTTTACAAAGCAGACCCAGCTTGTAAGGCAAGTATCTTAGATATGTACGAAATTTTTGTTTTGTATTTACCTAATGCTCAATATATTGAGCATTAGATCTATGCAAAAAAAATTTTGCAATATTATTATTTAATAATATTGCAAAGTATTGCATTTAGTAAACCTGTTACTCGGTAATACCCGGTTAAAATTAAGCGGGCTTTAATTTTTAAGAAACAATCTGAAGCGTAAATCATAATTCGCTCTATCTTCAATTTTTTTATTTGCTTAAAGACATGCCTATGAATTTTTTTCACAATCAAATCTGAAAACAACACCAAATTTCGGATTTCTCCCGCTCTACCGAATCAGGATAAGGTTCCACCTCCTATGGCCAGCATAAGTATTCACATTTCTGTAGCTCACAAAAATTTCCTTAAAAAGTTAAATCAATGGTAGTTTATGAATGTGAATATTGATGCTGGTGCAAGAAGTGATTAGTTTTCCGAAGTTCAAAATTTTAAATATAATAATAATAATTTATTCATTTTGTCGATTTGGCCTCAGCCCATACAACATTTGGCTATTTACAAATTTGGTAATCAAGAATAGTTAATTGGTCTTTAGTTTAAAGTGATATGTTAGACATAAATATATGATATATAATGGTATAAAATGTTTTGACTTCTTCTTTTCTTTTCACGACTGTAAAAAATTATATTTTAAAATATCCTTGCATGTTACATTCTTGCATTACATAGTATCATGTTACAAGAAAACGCTTAAAACAATAATAAGAATGGTTTAGGTTAGTAGTGGAGAGAATAAAATTAGTCTTCTTTGATGCACCCGTAGTAGAAGTTTCGGACCCGCAGGGCTTCGTCCCAAAAATTTAAGAATAGTTCAAATCCTTTTACGTCTCAATATCGGTTTTTTCTCGTTAATCCTGCTTCTATCAGTTCCTTAAGAAATTTTGTCCTTAGTGGTTTATAGTGAGGACAGTTAAGCATGATGTGAATAGTGTCTTCTTCATCTTTCCCGCACAAGTCGCAATTGGCAGTTCATTCTCTTTTCCAAATCTTGTTCATACCGTTGAGGTCAGAGCTGCTGTTTTGTACAGCAAGTTTATATTTTAGAGCCGAATTCTTCAGATGACGTCATGAAGGGGATGCTCATATATTACATTTTAACAAAAATTAATTTTACCCACCAATTTCCTAACCTTATACCAAACTATTCTTTATTAAGCTGCATTTAAAGTAGTTAACAAAATAAAATAATAAATACAATAATTCAGTTATTAAATTATAATACAAAATATATACAGTAGGTAATTTTATTTATGCATTAGTTATAGCATGTACGTTGTACTTGCTGTAACTTGCCAATATACCTTTTGTATGGTAATAAGCATACACTGTATGGGAACTAGGGTGCTTGCAACTATGGCGTAATAAACTTTGGGGTAGGGGGGTGGGGGGTTCCGGAAAAATTATCTTGTGTACCCTATATTAATCATGCACATACGGACTCGTATGATTTGAGGAAGGTAGGGGTCAAAATCGAGGAATTTCGTAGGGCATCATAATTGCACGCTCCCTTACCGTGTGCTCGCCTCTCATAATCCACCTGCTATAAAAGACAAAGCACTTCTCGCGGAGCACACTTCTCAAATTGACTTCTTAGTAAGCGGATAATCCCGATAATCCTTTTGTTTCTCTCTATACCATTAAACTACCCGAAATAATTTTAAAAAGTGATTGACTCTAAGTTAGTGTGACTTATATTGTAAACAAGTATACGGTTTCCGTATTAATTTTAAACTATCCTTTAACAGTCTATCCGCCCTAAATGCATTGTAAAAATTAATAATAAAATAAAAAGTGTTGAACACTAGAGTAAGTAAAATATCATAGTGTACAAGTACCTGTTAAACCTGGTAGATAACATAAGTCAAACAGTACAGAATCTAAGTAGCCAATAGCTTTCTATTACAAACTTTAACCCAAATAAGAGAAGTAATTGGTGGAAAAGTGTCTACAAGGCAAAGAAAAAGAACGGTAGTAGGTGTGCTGGCGAGTTTAAAGGTTTCATCAGAAACCCTGGAGAACTTCAGACGACACAGTGAGGATTGGAGAGCAACGAAGTGAAGGACAAGAGACAAAAGTAAAGAGCCACTCGTCGTCCTCTGTGGAATAAAACCGGTAAAGTGAACGCCTTAAGAGAAATACTTTCCATTCCTCTTTATATGTGCAAGCCAATCTCCTACACGAATTACAGAACATTTACTGAAGTGCAGGAGTAAATCAAAACTGTAAAGGTTTGTAACTTACCTAATAATACTTTTACATCTTTTAAACCGATGAAAAAAAATTTTGCCTTTTCACCTCAACTATACCATTTTAAATTTTAAAACTATAATTTAATTTATTAAATTTAACATTACATTTTTTTAAAGTAGCTAGAAGAAGCTAGAAAACTCAAATATTTTTTATGCCGATTAACATTATAAAAGATATTACATACCCTTTTTTCTGAACAAAACATACCAAAATGTTACTATTGATGACTAAATAAGCACTTTACATAATATATAAGCTTAAAGTGCATGATTTTAATTTATATAGTAAAGCAGAGCCGTATTTAAAAAAATTTCACTTTTAAAGTTGCCACATAGCAGATACAAGAAGGCGAAATAGTCATATATGTATTCACGTCTATAATGTATTTCCTACAACATATGCACGATAATTGTAGGTGAGGTGTGCTGGCCTTCAACATCGTTATTCTTTACTTTTTAAATTGTATTGTGAAGGCCGACTACTCTGACTACTTGTAAATTTTATACAATCTAAAATATACTTATAAATGTTATCTTTACTTTCACAAACCTTAAGGACTACGTAGACCAGTCATGAATTAGGTATTGCACAATACATATTAGATATAAAATGTTTTATTTCCTAGGTTAGGTAAGACAATGACGATAGGTATATTGCATTATAGCTTTACATATTCGTACTTAAAAATTACATAAATTCTCGTGGAATAACTTGCTTGTCATGATATTAGCCTTGAAAGTAAAATTGATGCCGTAACGGCCACTGGTTTGGTCTAGGTCAGCAATTAAAGTAGTGATAGATAGACGTTAGCATATATAGAACTTCCTAAAGTCATATCCTATGTACTCGTTGTATATGCTCCTGGAAACGTAATGTAATGCGTAAATACTTAATTTTTTAATTTTTCTCACACAGAAGCGGAAAGGCAATGCAGTCCATAATAACATGCTGTTTCTTGTAAGTTTTTGTTCGGCTTGCACACAAGCCACCAATTTGAATATTGAATTGCATTTTCATATTAAAATCTATTATCCACATTTTAAGCTCAATATGCTTTATTACTTCTAATAATGAACTGTATACACGTTTTTAAACTGGCAGTTATTGTAGTCGTAACCTATCAGACAACACCATTGCCGATTGTTGGCCCCACACATTCACCGCTTTCTGCTCCATACACTACATGTCGTATTTTGATAAATGAACTTGAGCTTCTTTCATCTGACGGAAAACAGTTTATTGAGCTAAAAAAGTATTGCCTTCCGCAACCGCGTAATCATAATCCAATAACATTGGCAACGTACAAACTTGTTATTGTTAATTATGAAGGTTATATGGTAATGGTGTGTCATCTCGATGGGTATCTACAAAACCGGCCAAAATCAAAGGCACACCGTGGTTTGCATTCCTATTCCTACATTATTGGAACTAAAAATACAGAAAATGTTGACTTCAATATAAAAAAATGCCAAATTGCAAAGGAATACAACAAAATACCTTTGAATGATTCCTACCTGTTTGGTGCAGCTATAATACGATCAGAGTCCAAGCCTACAATGCGGTTAATAACACTTCAAAGAGAACGTGGTAGTAATGATCGATTTGAGAAAACGCCTTTGTTAAACATGCATGTCAATGCAATTCGAGATTCAATGCAAGACTTTGTAATTTACGAAAGTAATACTCCATTTGTAGTCTGCTCTGCGTTTACTGGATTGTATAGCAAATATACGGCTAATCCAAAGCTAATATTAAGAGATTGGAGTTCTCGGTCCTCAATTAGCAGATAAATAAATCGCTGTGGGGATTCCGTGGAACCATTTTGGCCTGAAGCAATGAAACTATCAAAACGAAGCCCTGGTTTAGAAAATGATTGCATTAATGGAGAAGAATTTTTTATTGAAGAAAAATTATTTCACCTTTCCCAAGTTTTAACAGTAGATTTTGGATATGGTAATCAATGTAAAGTGCTTTCAAAGTACACAGAAAACAATAAAAATGTTCCCACGAACGACATCTTGAATAGCATGTTCAAAGAAGAGCAATTAAATGACGACGAAATTCCTGTTTGTGACTATGAAGAAATTGATTTTGAGGAATTCGAAAATATTCAAGAAGATGAAATTATTGAAAATGATGCAATTGAAAACGACCCTGAACTAATTGATCCTGATAATATAAATACATATAAAATATTTATTTCACAGTTAGTAAACGATAAATTGTATATTACAGAAAACTGCGACAATTTTGATAACGCTTAGATCGGTTGTTTGCAGCAGGAAATTCAAATTGAAAAAGTACGCCAATCAAACGTTTGCAACTGGTTTGATTATATACGTGGAATAGACTCAAAAGCAACATGCCGTTTTTGCCACACGCTTGATCATGAAAATCTTCTAGTGGAAAGATTTTCTTCACCATATTCAAGCAATTTTATTAAGTCCAAACACTGGCATTCTACTGGTGAAAGAAGAAAACGACAAAATGCTATTATAATTGAAAAGCACTTAGAAAATCCATTGCACGATATATCTCTTCAATATTTCCAACATCTAGATAACGAATTGAGAAGCAAAAGCTTTGAAAAGGCTATGCTTGCAAAAACAGTAACTTTTTATCGCTTTTATGAGGCCACTATTAACCTTGTTATAGCTGTACATTCAGCAATTCATATGGGGCTACCATTTACTGGATGTATAGAGTATACAGACACCCTAAAGCACTATGGAGTAAACATTGGTAATTATCATCCCAGTTCCGCCGGCTATCGTCGCATGCTTAATGTTATTAGTAACAGCATGCAATTCAAACTCTTGCATCATTTGAGGTCTACTCAGCCCAAACTTGGAATTATACTCGATGAAAGCGTTGATGTTGCGGGTATTAAACCTAAAAGTTTAACTGGTAATTTTGTAACTTGTCAATTTAATGTACATATGTTAATAAATATGCTTTAAATTTCAGGCTACAGCAACTTTGCGTTTATACTTATCATTACAAACTATCCAGCATGGTTAAAAGAAACAAGGGAATTTATGTGTTTGATTTATTTAAAAATCAACTAATTGCTAATAGAATTAGTGAATACTTTAGGGAAAATGTAGTAGCGTTAATTGCGGACGGCTCTAAGGTCCTTCAAAGTGTTTTCTTTCAAGAACTTCAGCAGTTTACCAAGAAAAGTGTAAATAAAGTTCATTCCGCATCGCACCGCTTAGAATTAGCTTACAAAGCCTCCTTTCAAAAATTTAAAAACATTCGGCAAGTGGACAAAATTGTTAACGCGCTTGCTAGATTTTTCAACCATCAGTCTAGCAAGCAAAATTTAGTACTTTGTTCAAAAACACGAGAAGCCAAAAAGCGAAATTTTGAGTTGCATAGAATTCATCCAATTAGGTATTTCAAATTGACAAATCTGGTTGCGCCAGCCAATCTTGTTAAAATATAAGAAAATTGTTTTTGTTTTTTGCGCCTAGGTGGGTAAGTTCACGCAAAACAGCATATAGCGGGCTTCTTGAGCATTGGAAAATTGTTGTTAAAGCTTTAGAAGAAATTGCGTTAAGCCGGAACTTCAAAGACGATCATCATAATGTTGATGTATTTTTAGACCAGCTCAAAAAACCTTCATTCCTTACTCATCTAGCGTTTTTAAAAGATGTTACAGACGGAATTACTCGACTATCATTGTTCACTCAAAGAAAAAATAGAAATTTTATTGAACTGTTTAAATTGAGGAAGGAAAAGATTTTAAATATTGAGACATTTGCATTTGATGGTGGTAAAGAGTTGCAAAAATTAATTGAAGGCACACATTCAAGGGACGAAGAAGTTGACAGCTCAGAAAAACAGTTTAAAGATCTTTTGAAATATGAAACAACAATTAATGCCTATTGTGGAATTGCTTTGTCTATTCCAGATCCTACAGAAGACAACCATAATTTATCAACACAAATTTTAGACTACACTATAAATTTAGTTTCAGAAATACGAAAACGATTTCCAAATAGTGACGTTACTAACCAGTTTGACGTATTCGACCCCAAAAACTTTGCAGAGCTACGACAGGGAGAGCTACATTATGGACAAACCAAGATGACAATAATAAACAATGTCTACAAGTTCTGTACTGACGAATTGGCATTGAAATGGAATGCAAATTATTAATCCAAAGTATTGTTGGTCACAATCAATTTGACACCTATAAGACAAAGGACCCGGCTACGTTTTGGCAATTATATTTATATTGTAGTGATACATCGTAGAAAAATTCATTAAAAACAATAATTTACTCAATTTTAGTTGTTTCTCCAAGTTCTAGCGAAGCCGAGCGAGAGTTTTCACTACAAAATGCAATTAAAACCAAGAAAAGATACAGTCTTGACGTGTCAGCGGTTGATGCAACAATTCGTGTAAAGATGAATAGTGAGCGAGATTTGAAACGTGTGAACGCGCTAACTTACGCTAGGCAATTTGCTCTGAAGTACAGACGACCGGATGACAAACATTTACCAATAATTAGGCCTAAAAAAGTACAGATGAATATGACTCTTTAGGAACCCGTTTGAAAACAATTTTCGAAACCCGTTATGAAATATAAGTAAGCTTCAATAATATTTTATCGTAATAATTTTTACTTTTACAATGTGCCTGATTTAATATTAAATCACTTAAATTCTTTCAGTTTGTGGACTTTCAATTCAGTACTTCGATTTTGATGACGTTCTATTTGGGTTTTTTCCTATTTTTATCAAGATAGGCTTTTTTCCTAGCTTTACTTTATTGATTTATTATCACACATTAGGAATAATAATTTTTTAAATTAGCTTCTTGTATTTCATTTTTGACAGGGTTATCAAAACTTTTTATTTACTTATTCGATATATGTAGGAATAATTTTGGTTTGTGGCTATTTTTTTTAACTAAAGCATATGGTTTGATAGAAAGTTCCCTAATACAGTAAACTAATATTATGTAACAATAATTGATTTGAACAAAATTTATTAATAAATCTGGGTAATTATAATATTATATTGAAATTCTTTACTAATTTTGTTTTAATTTTTAATTCTAAATATTTATTACGCGTTTTTATTTATTTACCTTTGTTTGCTGGCAAGAAATAACATTTGCTAATTTTTAATTATTATTTACGCTAGTAAAATTTTAAAAAATAACAAAGAGCAATATGTAAAAATGCATTAAAGGAAATGAAGAGTTTTATTTCAAACCTCGATATGTTAATGCAGCCTGTTAATGTCAAAATACATGTTTACAAAATAGTATTTTATACTGTGTTGCGTTGCCGAATACAATAAAAACATGCGTTGAGTTATTACGGTTTGGAAAAAACTCCATTTCTTTTAATTTACTGTTATATATCGCTCTTCGTTATGGTTTATAATTCCACTAATGTAAACGATAATAGCATACATACTGGGCATCACTTATCAAAGAACAGCCAACTGCGGGAGTCCCAGTACGGACTTAACACGTTTTGAAAAAAAAAATCTTCATTTATATAAAGTAAAAATATCAGCTTCCACCCCAGGGCACTCAACGCCATAACGTTATTTATGAACAGAGCTTTTGCGTGGGCTGTAAATTGGGCTCGTAAGCATGCATGCATATACATAGGTACTAAGCCGGCTAAGTCATTTCGCTCATACGTAGCAAGAATCTGGTTGAGGTTAGTGACTTTCCCTCTAAGAACAATTCTTGGTAAGTTTGATCTTAGGTTGAGTATAAATTTCACTGCGTTTCATGCTAGATTCGTACCAAAGAATTCAAATTTGAAGGCGTGAGTTTTCAGAAAAGGTTAGTGTCTTAGTGTACTACAGTGTAGCATTTGTTGGACATCGTTGGTGATGCAAATTCGTGGATATTTTTCCAAGATTTCTGCTTTGTGTTCTGTTATGTCCTCACTATTCATATTTTTGAGTTCTTCCTCTAAAAATGTTTCAGCAAAAATCTTTCTTACTTGCAGCATCTAGCTATATCTAGGGTCTGTGGTCTTGACTTTCAGCGTCTCCTCATAACAGTTTCTGGTGATGCTGTGTGCTTCAGTGCTAAGAATCCTCTCCAAAAGTCTAAAGCTGCATTTTATTGTTCAGTGCTCCTGTCTTCAGTCGCAGGATAAAACCTGGCGTAGAATTTGGTGTACCTGTGAGTCGTCGGAACTAACAATGGATTCAAACAGTGTGATGCGTACAGTAATACATTTTAACTTTGCATGGTTAAAGAGATCAAAAAGCTTTGCTTGCAATAGTATTAATTAATTAAATTAATAGTCTTTATTAAAGATCTTACTTTGCGAAAAAGGAATGCCTAAGTGTACATATCAACTGACAATGTCTAACTGTTTGTTTTGCCATTTAAATAGAGTAGAGCTACTTGTATTGTTTTCTTTCGTAAATATTACTAGTTTTTTTGATAGATTCACTGTTGGGTCATTTTCTTCGAAGAAGCTACTCAGCGCATTAATTTGTTTTTGTAGATCAAGTATATTTGATGCGAGTAGAATTATAGCATCTGCATAAAACAGGATAAGAATTTGAAGTGCAAACATTTGAATGCCTTAAATGTTGCTTTCTTTGAGTATCTTAGCGATTTTGTAGATGTTGATTGTAAAAAGGGTAGACTATAGTGTTTTTCTCTGCAGGATTCCTTCATTTACTTTTATTAAATCTGTATATCTGTCCTTGCATCTGACTTTTTTACTAAGTCTTAGAGTTCTCGTATTTTTTCTACAAGTTGATTACTCAACCACGCTTCCTTTGATCTGACCCACAGTTTTTCTTTAAGTCAAAGGCCTGGCTGAGTTCTACAAACAGATCACATAACTTTTCTCTATTTAGTTGTTTCAATATACGAGCGTACAGGGTGAAAATATTGTCAACACAACCTTGGCTTTTCCTGTAAGCTGCTTAGTTCTTGGATAGAGTGTTGTTTATAAAGCAGAAAGAGTATTGGACTTGATACAAGTGTATAGTTACGTTATAGCGTTGATAAGTGCAATAGGCCTGTAATTGCTTGCGAGTTCCAAATCGCCTTTTCTAAAGATTGGTGCTGTAATGATTTTTGCAGAAGCTGCTTGAAATTTGTTTATTTTTGACTTTAATAAGGAGTTGCAATAGATAGTTATATAAAGTTTTGTCTAAAGTCTACCACACTTCATTAGAAATTTCATCCGGCTCTTGCAATTTATTGTTTGCTAGAAGTTTTGTAGCTTTAATAAGCCCTATCATAGATATTTCATTGTCGGATGGTCACATACTTGGGTTTGGGATTCCAGGACAATTTGTTGTATGTTATTAGTGTTGGTATTTTTTAAGACATCTAAAACGCGTCTCTTTGTAGTTTGGTATTATAAGTTGACCTAAAGCTGTGCTTCGTGTCTTTATGCAAGTTTATAGCCTTCCATTTTTCAAGTTTTAGTTTTTACAGATACATACTCTCAACTCTGGAATTTTAATTGTACTTTTAATCCTTTATTGGTAGTCTGTAAAGAGTTTCAAAACCGACCTGGATCCTGACATACCTGACACCTGATTTTATTGATTATTGACAAGCATTCTATTAAGAATGGCGCCAAAGAAGACTGCAACGACTGTGAAAAAGACTGAACATAAAATTGTGAGTTTTTGCTTGCTGACTGTTGCTGCATTTGATGAAGAGGAGTGTTGGTGGCTGTTACCCGGTGACATCTAATCTGTGTGCCGTGAGACGGAGATTTCCTGATTTCGGTTCGAGGTCCTGTCCAGTGTCCCGCCACAACTGTATCTCCTTTTTTCTCTCCCACAACGTCAAGTGCATGTCAAGTTCAAATCAAGTTCGTCGTTGAAGTCTTTGCTAAGTGGATTATTATACATTTACTAAAGTAGTGTTGGTCTGTAGTAAGCACTTATTTATTTTATTTTATCTAAGTGACTTACTGTAACATAATTTCCCTAATTTTAAATTTAAATTTTAAATTTTGACTAAGCAAAGTATGACACGGCCAGTTGTAAGTTCATTTCTCTTTATTGTAACATTGGCATTGGGTTTGTAATCTTATCGTTAGTTGTAGTAATCCGTATCATGTATTATGTGCATTATTGGAATTAGACGGTGTTGCTTATTGCTTTGTGGTTACTGGGATAATTGAAGTTGTGAGAGTCAGTCATTTAGAGCGTCACTCGTGGGTCGGTGTGGCAATCTTGGGTGAAAAGTTCTGGTTCGAATCCAGGCTAAGGCATAATATGGGGTGAGCCAACTGCTACTACTTCGTCTTTGACGCTGTTCTATCTTTCCTTTTTACTGTTTAATAAAACAGTTGGCTCATCGCGCTCATCTTTAAATGTAAATCAGAGTGATTTATTGGAAAAGTATTGTCAGTGTGTGAAAGAATTAAGTATTACTCACTTATCTTTGTTTTAAAAACTTTAAAATATGGTTCTAATATTATTTATTTTAAGAACATTTTTAGTCTGAAATAATCAGTAGGGCAAACGCGATCAACCAATAAATGGTTGCTTGATTGTTTAAGGTTCAATACGGAGAGTTATAGAAACTTGCCACTATATAGATTCACTGATGAATGGAATAATATTCCTGGGGACATTAAGGGGTGTGTGTCGCTTGAAAGTGGGGAATTTAAATTGTACAATATTGGTCCTTTTCAAAATAAGTTGATAGAGTATATAATAGCAAGTAGGGAAGATTATATTTATAGCCCCTATATTCCGCCGTAGTATTTGTGTTGGTCCCTTCTTGCTTGCTTGGTTACCAACATATTATTTTCTTTGGAATTGATGTATCTGATGTATATACTAATTTATATTGTGTGTAATAATTTGTATTTGTGCTAGTATTAATTTAGTGTCCGTGATTTTATAACAGTATATATATACTGAATTGCTTGACACTTTAATAAAAATAAACTCAAACTCAAACTGAAACTCCAATATCCTGTAAAATCTTTACTTGTGTTGACTTCTCTTTGCACTTTACCATAGAAAGTTTTTTGTAGCATAGTTTACAGTATTCCGTTTTGGCACTCATAAAGTTGTCAAGACTTTCGTTATTTGTATAGGTTTACAGTTGCTCTTTTATATGCTTATCAAGAAGGTAAAGTGCTTTCCGTTTTGCAATGATACACTTTTTATCAAAATATTTTGAGCCAGTCTTTCCTAATGTCCGAACACTTCACCTCCGTACACTTTGGCATTCTAAATTTACCAGCAGCGTTGTAGATTCTGCTTTGTAGAGAAGTAAAATTGCATTGATCGAAGTTGAGTTTGTTGCTGTTAATTTGCAACTGCGCTTTTAAGTTAATGACAAGCTTCTTGTTTCATTGTATCTTCTTTGCAGCAGCTAAGATAATACGCATCAATATTTTCTTTGTTTGGTTTGTCGTGACTAATATTTGGAAATGGTCTAATTCTAAGCTTTCTATTATCTCAAAGTCTTCTGAGTAGTCTCTCATTCTGTCGTTAAATACGCACAGATCAACTAAGCTGTTACCACTGTGTCCAATAAACGTCGGTTTCACGTACTGGTCGGACGGACCTCTTTCGTTCAGTATAATAAGGTTATTAATTGTCAAAAGCTCGATCAATATGTTTCCTCTTTTATTTACGTGCAGGTCTGAGAAAATTGTTGTTCTGCTAAAATTCAGAAAAGATTCACAAGCGTTCTCGTAGTTGCAAGTTCCGCTGTTGAGATTTTCCAAAAATACGCATCTTTGTCTGTTCAATTAAGGACAGTCTATAAAAAGATTGTCTATTTTGTCATCATATTAGAAGGCTTGTGGTATATAAGCAAAGCAAATGAGAGTAGGTTTGCCTTGAAATTTATATTCAATTGATGTTTTGTACCGATCTTGGTGTACTACTTTGCCTAATAGGTAATAATAGAAGTCTTCTTATATATACATTTTAGAAATCCGTTTACGTTCTAGTACAAGATTTTATTTACAGTAGGAGTATGTTGTATTTGTTTCATGTGTATGGGCCTGCCGAATTCTTACCTAATAGACATCCTTTTACTTCCTTCGTTGCTGTCTAGTGTTTGCTGCTCTTCTTTAGCCGTACACTCTTTAAACTTTGCCTTCAATATGGCTGCAGATTGGTCAGCGTTGATGTAGCGTGTTTTGTCCTTTGCTCCTCTTATTTTCTTCTTAGCTATGTTACGATCATTTTGAGACCCAACTGTTACACAGATTTTATTTTTCGGGGTAATGCGTTTACTTTTTAAGTGTCTGACGCTGTCTTAGTTCACGGTGCTGAGCGCGAGAGGGACATGAATGAAATCAATGATAGTAGCAGTTATTGTGCCATTGGTAATTTCTTGTGGGGCTATAAAATCAGTGAATATGAGGTTAAGTCTTTCAAATTGTAGCTTTATTCTACAAAGTCTTTATTCCAGTTCCTTATTATTAAATGGGGCATCGAATTTCTGCTCTAGCACCTCGATTCGGGCTTAAAACTTTTTGTTCTCCTCTTCAAGTGTTTCTATCCGTGCTGATAGCTGTGCTTTTGAACTAGTAAGATCTGTTTTCAGAGTAGCTTCTGGATGTGGTTTTCAGTGGCTGCTATCTTTTTTGACAGTTGTGTTATTATGTCTAAATTTCCTGGCGTTCTAGCTGCTAGTAACTCTGACATAATCATCTTGTCGTTAGAGTATTGACTGGAGTACTCTTCTTCAGGATTGTTGATGTCTATCAGGTCGTCAGCCGTCAGATTTGGAGCTTTGGCGTTCTTAACTTCGTGGCTCATTTTACTAAAATAATTTTTCCGTTTTTGGCTCTCATGAGTTGTCACTGTTTCACTTGTTTTTGTGGGGAATCTGCTGATTTGTTTTCCATCTGCAATGTTGTTTTGCATTTGAGTAGCTGTATGTGCAAAACACTGTCGGATGTTTGGCTGTCGGGTAATGTTGCTTGCTGCTTAGCTGTAAGGTAGCTCGTGTGTGTCCCAAAACGCTTGCCTTACGTTTGTCTGACGAGTGTGGGACTGTTGGTAGCTAAGAAATAGATGCGGTCATTTTGGCTATCGGGTGCCACCCTGTCGGCTATCCTATATATTCGTTCAGAATCTGTATAAGTCGGTCGTTACTTTGCCAAGTGATAGGCTGATTGACAGCTGGAGAAGTGGTGCGTCGCTAATAGCTGTTAGCTGTCGGCCGCTATCCTGTTGGCTATCTTGCGTATTTTTATTTCGTTGAAACAGTGCTCAAGCTAGTACGATTTGTCCAAAGTGTGGTATAAGGGAGCTTTTATTTTAGCTGGCTTCTCAAAAGACAATTTGCTACGTAACGTTTTACGGCTGTGCGAGTTTGACATTACCAGTTAACATACGCTTCGGCCCTTTAGCATTCGCTTAGAGAGCTTAGCTGCTAACCTACTATGTAAAAATTAGCGGTTGCTTCGGCTTTTTAGCATACGCTGAGAAAGCTTAGCTGTAAGTTACAAAGTGATAAAAATGTTGTGTTACGCTTCTTGTGTAGCAGTGAAAGAGTAGAAATGACCGTATGAATGAAGGCACTTAATCAAGTTGTCCACTGTTGGCTGAGTGTAGAATTGGTTAAATGTTGGCACTTGAGATGAGATGACCGTTTGCTGTTTCAGTAATTTGGTATAATACTTTTAAGGAAACCAGTAGGTTTTTAATTATTTTGTGAACAGAGAACTTCTAAAAGGACACTTCACTTTGAAGCTTGAATTTCACTGTCCTACTTTGCTGTGTACTATGTAATACAAGAATCACTGTCTTCAATTATAGTACTGGTTGCAGGTTTTAGTAATAGCCAGTCTTGTGTAGTAGAATGGAGCTCCAGGAGAATTGCTGAAATTGGAAATTTACTATTTGCTGGTTTAATTTAAATTAATCTTCAAATCTTTGATCTGTTATGGATGGAGAATGTTTTCGTCAGTTAAAAAAACGTTTGAAAAATGTTTAGTTTTTGAGGGGTCAGGCGTTTCAAATTGCTTAGGATCTGGTCCTACAACACAGACCCCCGTTTGACTAGCTTACCGCGTACTAACACAGAGCCAAGTAAGCGTTTAATGGTATAGATCGCCACACATATGGAGAGCCCGGCGTTTAAGATCAACTTTCTCACGAAAGAGATCCGAGCCAAGTAGGAATCGAACCCAGGCCTTGTCAACAGCGATGGAGAGCCTCAGACGCTATGTCTCGCCTGGCACCACTGGACCACCAGGGCTCTCATAGATTAGTTACATTCTGGTATATATTTGTTTTTTTTTAACTTTTATCCTTTGATTAAAATTGTTTAACAAGAAATATTTCTGGATCAGTCCAGATTTTAGTGTGGCTTATTTGCAACATCGACGTCATGAAGGTGGCGCGGGATCAAAACCTGGGCCTGGCAATTGGTTTTTAAAGTTTTTTGCAGGAAATATTAATCATTTGATTCAATGATTCTGTTTTTTTTTAAATCATATAAGAGCAAATATTTGCAAATATGGTCTTAAAAATAATACTGTTATTTGAGAATTCCCTAGCAGTATCAAAGGGGTCTGGACATCTTTCAAATCAATGAATCATTCGGAATTTTAATGCAAATGCGTTGCAGCCAAATATCTAGTGATAAATTGTAGATAGGTGATTAAAAACTTAAAACCAATATGACTAACTTCCTAATTATTCCTGGTATTAGTTGGTGGTTTGAGTTCAAACTCATACAACCTGAAATTTAAATTGTAATTTTTGAACAATAACTCTTGAAGCCTTTGCAATTAATTGAATAGAGCAAAGTTTGTTGTTTTTTACTTTGCATTCTAATTATTCCTGGGTCTAGTTCTAAAAAAAGTTTGGCTTACCTCCTCCGAGAGTTATTACGAGCTTTACAGTATGTGTAAGTATAAGCCTGTAATTGAATGTTTAGGTAGTTTCACGATGCCAGAGTGATTTCATTGATTTTTAACAGACCATGATCTTGTACTGTAAGGGATTACAAACTAGATAGCGAAACAATAAAAATCGTTTACATGCTCAAAAAATCAAAAACAAAAATAAAAGAGACGATTCAAATTTTTATTTTTCACTGGTTTTAGTAATACAAACAATCTGAAAAGCACTCAAAATTTATCACATACAACATTTTACTTGTATTAAAGCTTTTCTTAATTTTTAATTAATAACATACGTGTTTTCTATTCCACAAGATTATTAAGCCATTTAATAAAACAATTGTCTTCGACAAAACATTTTAGCAATTTAATCCATAAAAACCCGTGAAAAAGTGAAAAACTTAAAACATATCCCCACTTATCCGATTAAGCAAAATCTCCCGCATCCGAAACTAGTCGAAGCTGGGTAAATACTTTAAGTCTTTATTCGAAATAGTGAGTGACAAAATATAAGAATTTAACATCCACCGGGACACACAACAAGGAAGACATTTCCAACAGCAAGTACACCTACTCTGAAAATTGTAAAGCAAAGCCAAGCCCATAACCACAGCTCAACATACAACTTGACCAACCAACAAACTTTAAAGCAGAGAGTACTACCTGGCCTGAAGGGAAATAACAGTTACTTCATTTTCTTCTATATTTCCTCAATTACAATTGCAAAAATATTGACAAATCAAATTAACCAAAAACAGAAACATTTACAAAAAGATTGAACTCGACTGACAAAACCTCCAAACAAAATGAAACCAACAAGGATCAAACTCACAGGAAAATAGAACCTTTGGTAATGAAATGCTAAAAATTACTGTTAACTGTATTCTCCACACTAATTAAATTATAATTAAAACATCTGCTTAGTGCTGAGAAGTGATAAAATAAAATAGTAAATTGGCACAGCCGCATAATGTTACGTAGCAAAATTTTTTAAGATCCTAAAACTAACCTAAAATAGAACCTCCCCGACAGCAGACAACCTATGTACCTACGAGCAAACATCGCCAACCTTTAAGGTTGTATTCCCACTCTAAAATTGCACTGATTTATTTAAGTCTCAATTTGGAGTTTTGGACGGTGCAAAGCAACGTTCTAACTCCACTTGACAGATTTAACAATAAGGCTAACTACTATAACCAAGTATACAGTGAGACCGAATAAGACGGACTTGCACAGTGGAGCCCGGAGAACACAAAGGCTACAGTGAGACCCGAATAAGACGGACTTATACAGTGGAACGCGGATAACACAAAGACTCGATAATAAGACCACCATAGGAGGACACAAATAACTTACAGTAAAACACATATATAAAGGATATACCGACAGCAAAGGCGCAAGGGTTGATGCGAAGCACACCCGAGCAACTTTAAAAACTACAGCAGACTGAAAGGGAAAGGGGCAAGGGCTGATGCGAAGCACGCCTAAGCACAGCTTATACTTATGGCACCCACACCCCGTTCCATAATACCCACCGATGCCAAACATTATCAAAGACGGTAACCAAATAAACAGAACCTCGCGTTAGCTTACATTTAAGGACGACGACATAGACAGCAAGAAAGCAAAAGAACAAGACTTGGCTGTCGACGACTTGCTAGAATTAGATGAATTTAAAGACACAGACGAAGATAACAGCAAAACAATTGATTTGGAGAAATTAATCGCAGCCATCTCGCAGGAAAACCTAGAAGTCACAACAAATTTGTCGCAAAAATTATCAACAACGGAGAGCAACATCCAAGAGCGACTCGACTTGATGGAGCTTGCACTTAATAGCAAGGTAGAAGTGCTGTCGTCACGAGTTTAGATCCTGAAAGAAGAAAACGAGCAACTAGAGACGAGAATAGTTACGTTAGAGCAGCGCCCAAATGGATCCACAACCAACAACGAACTAGAAAAAAGACTGCTTCGGATGGAACTAGAGGCTAAGAAACTCAACCTTATCTTCACTGATATCAAAGTCCAAAAAGTAGAAAACCAGGAAATACTGAGAACCCTAGTCACTAGTTTCATCCATGACACTCTAAATCTTAAGAATATTAACCTAGCCACCGTCATGAGATAAAAAATCAAAGAAAAGCATCCCGCTGGAAAAAGTCTGCGTCACTTTTAGTTCTCTTAAAGACCGCAACACGGTGATGGGGGCTAAAAAGAAGCTTAAAAAGGCAAAAAACTCAACATTTTTCATTAATCCTGACCTACCGCCAGCAATTGCTAAAGCAAAATACGAGGAGCGCAAAGCTAAGAATGCAGCAAGACCACAAGGCAACAACGTGGTAACAGACATGCACATTACATAGGATGCAGGCGGGCCCATACACATTAAACAAACACAAAATAAACCTTCTGTAAATAGAATTTTATACTGGAATGTAAGTGGACTAATAAAAGACAAACAAGAAAAAGCGACAATAATTGTACAAAATGACGTGGATATTTTTTGCTTATCCGAAACCTGGATTTCTGAACCTAATGACGATTTAAAGAGAATTTTTAAGAACTACACCATTATCTTGACCCCCGCGGTGGGAGAACGAGGCAGGAAGAGTGGAGGACTTATTGTTGGAATGCGAAAACAACATAGCACCGATATGCAAACTGATTCACCAAGACCGATTCAAGACATCAATTGAGTATACGCATAAAAGCAAACATAAACTTGTTGTATTTGCATATATACCTCCAACTTCTTAATACGACGACAAAATTGAAAACCTTTTCATAGATACGCCACAAATAAAGAGTCAAAGATGCCTGCTTATGGGGGACCTCAATAGCAGAACTGGTAACTGGAACAACGCATTAGAGCCAGCACCTAACTTTGATAGAATAAGAAATTTGACAGACTTACACACAAATAAGAGAGGGAAAAAACTTATTGAGCTATTGAACGCTAATACCCTAACAGTATTAAATGGAAGAAGCCCCTCGGATCGTTATGGTGCACCTACATTCATCGTACACAATGAAAACAGCGTGGTCGACCTATGCATATGTAACGACAGAATGAGTAAATACGTAGAAGACTTCATAGTGATCGAGTGTCTAGAATCAGATCATCTCCCAATACTTACTCAAACAAAACCAACTAGATATAAACCAAAAGACATTGCTACAGCCGTCGAACCTCGTATAAGATGGAACAAAGAGAAAACACCAATCTTCCTAGCACAACTAGAGAGCAACAGTAAAAAGCTAGATTTTAACCACTGTGACTATGCAACTCTTACACATCTTATCTACGATACCGCTAAAAAAGCTGGTTTAAGAACCGAAACCAAGAACAGCACTAGAAAAAACTATGGTCCAAACTGGTTCGACAAAAAATGTAGCACTGCTAAACGAAATGCACTCTCTCTTCTGCATAGACATAGAAAAGAAACACGCCTTAGTACTACAGCTAATGACAGTCTTGAGAAATACCTACAAGCCAAGAAGAAATACCGTAGTCTGTGCTCAGACAAAAAGAAAGTTTTTTTCGATACTGTGCAAAACGAAATTCACCATAGCAAAGACTCAACAAGCTATTGAAAGGCAGTAAACATGCTTAGAGACGAAAAGTACAACTTCAAACCGAATGAAATCACCAAGTCTCAGTGGAATGCCCACTTCCGCAAAATTTTTGAAACTACAGACACCAAACTAGAGGAATTGCTGACATCTAGCAACTTACCGTTAGAACGCGACCCTTTTTTATTAGATGCTGAAATAACCATGATGGAGCTCCTGAAAGCAACTAAAAGCCTAGCTAATAATAAATCACCCGGAGCTGATCGAATCCCCAATGAAGCATGAAAAAATCTGGACGACACCACTTATGACTACGTACTTCAACTACTGAACTCAGCTAAGAATAAACGTATTCCGAGCGAATGGGTTGAAATTATAACCGCACCCATCTACAAAAAAGGCGACTCAGAAGCACCCAGTAATTACAGGCCAATTGCCCTTATCAATACCATAACCAAGTTATACACCTGTATCATGTCAAAAAGACTGAAATTCTTCTGCTCCACAAACAGTATACTCTCAGACAACCAAGCTGTCTATAGAAAAGGACGGGGTTAAACAGATCAAATATTTGCACTTTACACATGCATCCTAAAGCAGCTCAACAGACCGGCACTCCAAAAGAAAGGAAAATTATTTGCCCTATTCGTAGACCTAAGTCAAGCTTTTGACTCAATCAAAAGAGATAAGCTGTGGATCAGGCTCAAGAAAGCTGGGCTCAGTGAATGTTTCATTGAAAAGATCAAAGAACTTTATGATCAAGCTAGAACCAAAATCAGATGCAAAGAAAAGATATACAGACAGGATTAAAGTGACGGAGGGAGTACTACAAGGAGAAACATTGTCGCCTACACTGTTTACGGTATTCATTGACAAAATAACAGAAATACTTCGGGCAAGCAACATACACGGAATAAAAATGTTCACACTTGAAATACTCATCCTTCTATACGCAGATGACATTATCCTTCTTGCATCTAATGAACTCGACCTTCAAAAACAGATTAATACGCTCAGCAGCTTCTTTTAAGCACATGACTTAAAGGTTAATCTATCTAAGACCAAGATCATGGTTTTCAGGAAAAGTAACAGAATATCCAAATCAATTACATTTAACTGGGAAAGCAAACCTCTGGAAATTGTTAACCAATAAGTCTGCCTAGGTGTCCCCTTTACACAAAGTGGAATTTTCAACCAAGCAAAAGACCACTTTTTCAGTAAAGCCAGAGTAGCTCAATCCAAACTTTTTGACCTATTCTACAAAGCGAAGCTCAAAGACAATAATATACACATCAGACTGTTCAATTCACTAGTAAGCTTCATTTTGATGTATGCTGCGCCAATATGGGGACTCCGTTATACCGAAGAACTGACAACTTTCCAAACAATGTTCCTTAGAAGACTCACAGGAACATCCAACTCAACGCCTGGATATTACCTTCGACTAGAGACATTAGCACAGAACATTAGGATGCAGCTTTTTAAAGCACTACTCAAATTCTTGGAGAAGATCATCAACGCTGAGGAACATAGTATAGCCAAAAACTGCTATAAAGAGGCATTGAAAACTAACGCCAAAGACCACAGATATAACTGGATACTACAAGTTAGGAAGATCTTTATCAATGCATCCCTCCAAGAAGAGTTCCAGAAGTTGAGCAGTAAATATCTAGCGGAACACAAAACTAAGATTCTTGAAAAGTACCGGCTTAACTGTATCAACATGGATGTCGAGCAAATGCAGAGATGTAACGCAATGAGACACTACACTCTTCTGAAAACGCATGCCCTGAGATCGGAATACTTTGAAATGAATCTGGCCTGGAACATGATAAAATTTATACTGAACCTCAGAAGCAACCTACCGAGAATTAATCTGAGAGGAAAGACAACTAACCTCAACGGGATGAACAGAATCTGGAAGCGAGATGGGCCTTCTAGCTGCGACCTGTGCGGGAAAGAAGAAGAGGACACCTTTCACATACTGCTCAACTGCCCTCACTACAAACCACCCAGAACCAAATTTCTTAAGGAATTGACGATTACAAGCCCGAACAGAATGAACATCACTCAGAAAACTTTCAGCTGCTACCTTGATGCACGAGGATTTGAACAACTTTTCAACTTTTGGGATGAAGCCCTTAGGATCCGGAGTTTCTACTACAAGTGTACTGAAGAAGTATAAACTAACCCACACTCACTGATAAATTGACTCAAAAAGATTTAACTACTACCGCATAATATGATTTCGCATGTAATATTGAACTATTAGATACACTATTAATTTCTACAAGAAATTACAAGCATTACCCATTGTAAACTTACTTATATTCTATACTATATTAACCTATTATACTATATTACCCAAGGATAAATTATCCGAAAAATCAAACTGTAATTATAAATGTTGTATGGGCTGAGGCCAAATCGACAAAATGAATAAATTATTATTATTATTATATAATAATTTTCTTCAAGTGAGTTGCAGTTTCAGACGAAAGTCTTCGGGTAGGTTGTGGTAAAGTTCTTCGGCCAGGCTGAAGAAAAACTTCGGGCACTTTAGTGCTACATTGACATATAGTGTAGCATTAGACAGAAATTGTAGTCTTGTTGTAGTAATTACTGTATGTACATAGATACTTGATATTGTCGTGCACTACTAGACTATTTGTGGCAATTGGATTAAATCCACAAAAAAATTCAATTGTGAAGACAGTACTAGTCATGGATGGCATGTAGGTTAAAGTTTTGGGTGAAGCCAATTGTGCACTGTCCTTAGTTGTTTTTGTACAAGTTAGTGTATTGTATAGTGTTGTGACTGTCTATAGCTGTTTGGTCGCAGAACTAAGATGCTAAAAAGAAAAATTTGAAAGAGTGAGGCTGTAAATCTATCTTTTTAACTTCCTGAAGTATAAAGATGGAGGTAAATTGCAGAATATTGAGGGGTAAAAAGATCTGTACTTTTGAGGTATGATGTTTGTGGATTCAAATATCCACTGGTGGACTTTACCAGTAAAATAAGTTGAGAGTTCAAACGTCAATCACAAAATGAAATTAATGTTTATAAATATATAGCGTAAAATAACGAATTGATTTGTCAGAGTTTTGGAAGCTGATCAAGCGAGATTTTTAGGAGTTAACATGGAATGGTAAAGTCTGAGATTTTGAGGTGAGTTGGTGGTAGTTATAGGAACGGATGAGATGGGCATGGGCCATAGTAAACAATTGAAAGATCGAATTAAGTATGTGACTTCAGTACAATAAGACACTGGAGTCAACGTGGACTACAAATATTAAAGTTATACATTTAACAGCACAAATCAGGAATTGAGTTCAAGGCTGACTTTGGTCAGCCAGAGAAATACTAACGTTAAAGAATTCTTGACATGCCGTAATTAACATAAGCTTGAGAACAAATGCGGATGAGAAAACTCAAGAGTTAAATTAATGAATAGAAACTGAATCGGTCGATACTACCGATTTACATAGAATTACGATATGAAGAAGTCACAAATTAATTACTTTTTCATGTAGATTAATTACCAATACTGGACATTTCGGTCGATGTCAACTAATGCACTAACAATAAGAAGAATATTACATTGAAATATGAATATTATTATTAGTCCAGTAAATGCTAGCATTTCAAAACTAAAACTACACAGATTTTGAGGATCAAAATGACCTGAAATATTAGAGTATAAATACTACGAATATTATACAAACTTCGGTTTAGTACTGAACAATAGCTTGCACTTCAGTCTTGTGTTGTGTAGCTATTAGTAATTGTAATTTGCCAGTACTGAGTGTGCACTTCTGTCTATTGTGTGCATTGTACCAGAAGTTAAGTACTTTGACTACGGCAAGTCTTTAGGTCATTTGTTTTATACGATTGTGTTTATATTTACACTTTTTTCTACATTGTATTACTATTAAATTTATTTGAAATTTATTTTAAACTTCGACATAAGTGTGTTCTCTATAGTGAATACATATATGCAGTGTGTATTTAATATTGTGATTTATACATAGTGAAACCATAGTCTGAATTATTGTGTGGGCTTTACACTGTGTGAATATTATTAAATAGTGTTATATAGACAGTAATAAATACAGTTTTGTATATTTTACACTGAATTGACTGGGACTTGTGTGCAGTGTATTTTATTTTGACATTAAAGTCAGAAATTTTCACATTTATGAATTTATTGTAGCAGCACTACGACGTTTGCTTACAATTAATTTTTATAATAAAAATTATGCAACAGAAAAAAGGTACAAAGCAACGACTTTTGTACGTCTTCAAAGCAAGTACCATTATTATTCCTCAAAATTCCAAAATCTGTAAATAACTTTTATTGAATTTATTTGCAGGGTGTGAACGCAAGCTTACAATTTTTTTATTAGGACCCACATGCAACAGATCAAGACTAAAATGGTACAGAGCAATGACTATTGCACATCTACACAATAAATAACTTTATTATCTCCCAAATTTTTAAAATCTTTGAATTGACTGTGAATTGAATTGACTTCTTGTCGCAGAGTGTGGACACAAGCTTACAGTTTATTTTCAACAAGAACACACTTAAAACATCTCATGACATAAATTATACATAGCAATGACTTTTGTACGTTTACACAATAAATAACTTTATCATCTCTCAAATTTCCAACATCTGTGGATAAGCTTTTGAATTATTGCCGCAGTGTGTTGGCGCGAGCTCATTAGGTATTTTTAAGTGAGAGTGACATGCAGCAGCTCACGACAAATACGTGTACGATATGACTTTTTCACCGTGGTAACAGTAAACGCCAGAAATCTATACTTTTAAAGGTTACTACAACCATTTTTCCAGCATTTTTCTTGGTCAGTTCTGAGTTGGTAATTTAGCTTTTGTCGAATCGGTCTACCCTGTGCTTTGATCGAGTTAGTGCTGCAAGGGAATCAGACTACAATAATTATAACAATGTTGGCCTATGGGGCCCTTCTAAAATTTGTTTTAGCAATAGTGACAACACAGGTGAGTTTAAATTATAGGTTTTCTGGTTTAGTTTTATTAAAATTACTTTTAAAAGGACATTTATTATAATTTAGTTATTTAACAATTTAAATGGTCATCTGCAAACTTTTATTTCAATTATTGTCAGAAGCTATAGTCGCTGAGGTTGTTGGCGTTGCCGGGTACATCGTTTAAAAGAAGATTTGTTTTTGGAATTCTCTAAAAAGCTAAAAATGAGGCTCCAAATAATATTTTTCGGCTTTAAAATTTAGCTCACATGTTTGGGCTAGGCAATTCAATTTTGCCTCTAAATCAGCTTATTCAAAATCTGGAACTAGAGCCTTAAATTGTGGTTCCGCCAGTAATGGAAGCTGTAATAAAGCCCATTGGTGCTGATGTTGGTTATCAAAATCTTTCAGTTTTTGGACCGCCTTGAGATTTAACCATTGTTAAATACTCGTCTTATGGTAGGCTATTTGCTGCAATCAAAAATACTGCAATTACTTGTGTAATTTTCTTTATAAAAATAGGCATAAATAAACTAAATGGTAATACAGACACAATTATAAGTATTGGTGTGTTATTTTTGTTTTTAGAGATGGAGTAAATAGATTTTCGACTACCCGTGCAATTTACAATAGTGTTTGAAATAAATTATAAAAACTATTATTATGCTCGTGAGTATATGTATTATGGTATTGCGTTTGAAACCACTCGGGTTATACACACCACAAAGTTACTTTAGGTTTTTATATTTACCATGCGGGCACCTTGAGAGTCCTTTGGATATGTAACCATAGAACTAAATACTAGTCCTGTTGCCGAACTACGGTATTGTATGAGAGATCTAGGAAACGATTGTGTACTTAGAGATACTTTATGTAAACTCGAGCAATCGAAATAATTTAACTGTTAAAGGTCTGCGAGGCTTTACAGGTATCTAGGAGCATTGCAAATATCAATAGACTAAGCTTGCAAAGCTGTATGCCCCGTTTAACATACCTATATGATGAGAGAGTCTGTATATAGACGTGGGTCTTTATCGTACATACTGGGAAACGTCAGGTTCAGTGGCGAGTGGATCGCATGCGAAACAGCAACTGAATGAGAGAGAGGAGACAAAGTCATCCACCCCTTAGAAGCACACAGGCCTGAGGAGAGTCAGCAGATTACGTCTTTTGATCTTGACTCAACAATGCCCCCACTCCTACAACAGCCCTCTACTGATCACACGCGCTCCAATTGCCTCCCCCACTCCACTCCCAATCTCAGCTACGAGACCACACAGCAGGATTCATCACCGTGAGTACTCGTGTGAGAAAGGCTCGTGTATATATGTAAACATATATTTTTCACTCATTGCCTTCCGTATCTCTTATAAGCCGTTCACCACGAGACCACAAAGTACTTGTAAATTCTTGCATAAGATTACGTAGTATTGTATGTATGTATGTATGTACGTAAGTATGCATAGATTTATTGCATAAACGGGCCTTAGCCCACACACATCAATTAATTTTCTTGATTACAAAAATGCATTAATTTACAATTAAAATTTACGTAAAAACGTAGTATTAAAATAATAATTTTGTGGTTTTTTAAATGAAGTGCTGAAGTTATTTTCATACGTGTAACAATTTTTATTTGTTTAATTAAAGAATATTTACAATCATACAATAATTTTTGTATTCATTTTTCTAATGCGTATCAAGAACAACGTGTCTTGTTTTTTTTTAAATTAAAAAAGGTTCTTACGTTGACAATTCACACATCTGTTTATATGTATTTTTACAATAACAAAAAGGTCAAAGTATTGGTTTATTTAAAAACTAGTTCCTGCCTACTGGTATTAAACAGTCATTGCATTGACACATTTCAAGAATCTACAGCTCATTGATCCTTTCATTATTATTTTATGGAGGAATTTGAAAATTGGTGATGGAAAAATCTCTTTGATGGTACCGTTTACAACGTAATGGGAAATCTACTTACATTTGCTGTCATGCACGACAAGAATTAGTCTAGAAAAGTTCATTTATGATCAGGTTAACAATCGAATGCTTGTTATGTAGTCAATATTTTTATCAGTAAATAAAATTATCCAGTACCTATTTTCGTATTTATTTAAAAATTATATTTTAGGCACTAAGACGTTATACGGCAGAAATATTAAATTAGTAGTTGTTGTCAATAGACCGATTTAGTTGACTAAAGGCAACTTGCAGGCAAACAGTAGGGCGTAAAAAAATAATCGACAATATTTAGTCATAAATAAATTTGATGATAAATTGATTTAACCGCAGTTCTTAGAGGGTGCCTGAGCTCAAATTCACTTTTTGCACTGTGTCATCACACAGGTATTTGTCTTTTCAACATTAGTCGGGCCTACTTTTAAGGCGAACTTCATTTTACATTGACGTTCAGAGCTGCCGAGCCCTTCACTGCCTTGTAAACAAGGAAAACCCAGTGAGAAAACTTGCCACCGCCGCTGGTCTCGATCACCAAGACCTAAAGCGAGCATTTGCTTAAACAGCAGGTTAGTAGATGTTATTCCGTATAGGAATAGACAATGAGAACTCCCATAACCCACTGTGTGGAATTATGAGTGAGTGAAAAATGATGGAAAAATATGGAAGAAATAAATTATGCTTCCTTCTCGTCCAAGTAATTTCTGAGTTCTGTGTCTTTATTTCACTTCAATGCACTGAGGCTAGTATTTGTTATTGGTTGAGATCAATGATATAGTGATTGAATGTTAAAACAAAGAATTGCATAGTATGTACTTGTATGTACTTGTGTGTGTGTGAGTTGGTGTGGATTGTGTGGAGTGTAGGTTTTTATTGAGGTCAGAGTAATAAAAAACTCTCCTTTTCTCCGTTTGTGTGGAGTTAAATGGGAGAAGCTGTCCCAATGTTAAAGATAGGAATGGGTGATTTTAGTGAGCGACTAAAATCACTGCTGTGACAAATAATATTCAAGAATATTATTTGTAGTGCTGAGGAAATAATCCTGTCTCAGCGTGTTGGTTTGTGTGTGTGTGTGTATGCATTGTACTGCGTACATTGGTTGTGTACTATATATATATGTGTGTATGGGATGGTATGTGAGTATATATATAGGGAATAATACCCTCCTCGGGGAGGCGCCTTTAAGGGAAAGACGCCTCTCTGCAAAAATTATGAAGGTGTTAAGGTTGGTTTGTTTGGAAGGTTTGTGTTGTAATTGTTAAATCTCCATATAATCGGTCGGTAGGTGATTGTTAGGCTGTATGGTGAGCGGGAGATGTTCCATTAGTGGTTGTTGTGGAATTGGTTGATTTGCAGGATCATTGGGTAGGTACGCATCCTCCTGGTCGGCAGGTGAGTAGATGGTCCAGCTGCGGAAAATGATCCATCCAAGTAAAGCATAGATGCAGAGGAAGAAGGATCCAATTGTGAGGGCTAGCCATTTGATAGGAATCCAGGTCGGTCTTGAGATTGCTTCTAGGGTAGAGTCCATAGTAGGCGGAGTCTCTACTATCCATTGTACGGATTTGAGTGTAGTAGGGAGGTCCTCTGTGGCATCATATGACGTTGTTTGATTGTTGAATTGTCGGTGGCCAATGGTGAATGCTGCTCTCAATGGTAATGTGAAGACTAAATCCGGGCAGGGCCGAGTCTGATTGTTGTCCATTGTAATGTTGAGTGTGGCGCAGTAGACATAGAATTTCCCTTTGTAGATTTTTACTTGTAGAAGAGTTGGGTCAACATCGTCAGTACGGTTATTGCAGACAGCATACTGATAAGCCAGTCGATTGGCATAGAATTCCAGCTGTGGTTGGCAGGGTAGATGTTGAAAAGAAATTAGGTTGTGTCCATGCAGAGTGTCCATGCGTGTATGATAGACGCATTTTTTGGAGGTGTCCAAAATTGCATGCAGCGGGCCAATGTATTTAAGGGTGCATTGTTGGGTTGAATTGTTTTTCCATTTAAGTCTGAAAGGATCCGCGGTAAGTAGTACCAGGTGTGGGTTGATTATTGGAATTGTGAATTGTAGTTGGAATGTGTCCAGGTCCTTATCAGAAATGCAATAGTTGAATATCGCTTGTTCGCGGGGGAAAATTTGATGTGGGAGTTCCAAGTGGAAGTAATCAAATAGTTTTCCAGTGCTATGGCCATGAGTCCAGGATTGATTGATTGTGTGTAGAACATCATTGTAGTTCCATTTGTGGTTGATAACTTCAGAGACGTTAAGTAGGTTTGGGTTTGCTGGAGGATCATGCATAGGAAGAAGTTCCTTTTGAAGCTGTCGCATTTTGGGCATGAATACTTGTCCATTTTTAGTAACTTTGTTGACAACAGAGGTCCGTTCTCTGAATCGAATATCCATGGTAGGCTCATAGGTTGTGATTAGATTGTAAGTTGTCATGGCGTAGAAGGCCATGTCAATACCAGGGCTTGTTTGTACAGACATAAAGGTTTGTGTGACTTTGTTGCGAATTATGTCATCAGGTGTGTATAGGTATTGAGAGTAGAAGTCAATTGTAGGTGTGGTTGTATTGTTGGCTCTAGTAGACGGGCAGATGGCGCGTAGAGGCTGCAGGAAAAGTCGATCATAGTTTTGTAGACATCGAGTGTGTAATTCATTCATCTGGGCCTCGTCATCTTCGTCAGTGACATCATAGACGAGAAGACTGCAAGGAGGTATAATCTCAATCTTGATGTTGAGTTCATTGTAGCCAATGCTTACGTTGAGATTTGTAGTGGTCCAAAGTACAGGGGATGTGTCGTCCATCCGGTAGGAGCTGCCAACGCAGATTGAAGCGGCAAGTATTAGGCAGGTGAGTAGTCTTGCTAATTGTCGAGCAATAGTAGGACCATTATTGTGTGCATAGGGGTGATGCATGTGAGGAGTGGATGACCGAAATTTTCGAATCTTTCCCAACGGTTGGTAGATATGTGATGGTTTGACATCAATTTCAGTGTAGTTAACATATCTAGCTTGAGCATGATTGTTTGTGGTTGTAGTATCCATCGGGTCTGTATTTTCATCATGGATGAGTCGTTTAGTGGGCATGGCAGCATTGGTTTGTGTTAGTTGTGCCTGATGGATTTTTCCCTCCTGATTCATGGAAGTCATCCCAAGTAGAAACATGAGCTTCTTCATCCTGGGTCCAGTCAGGGGTTTGGTAAAAATGTCAGCGGCTAAGTCGTCAGTGCGGCGGTGCTGAATGACGAGCTGATTTGTTTCAATGAGATCTTTGACCCAGAAGATTCTGGTGTCAACGTGCTTTGTACGATCATGGTGATTGTCGAGGCTGTAAATTAGTTTCCAGCCGGACTCTGAGTCTGTGAATTGATAGATAGTGTCGGTCCAATTACGTAATCCCATGTCGGAAAGAAGATTATGTGACCAGATTGCTGTCTTGGCCATATTGTTAATTCCATAAACTTCTGCAATTGTAGTTGAGTGAGCAACAAGGTTTTCTTGCTTGCTAGTCCAGATCCAAGCAGTTCCATTCAAGAGAACGCAACCACCCATGATGCTTCGGGCTCTTGGGGCTCCCATTGCAAAGTTAGCATCAGATTGGACTTCCATGCTAAGGTTGAATTTTCCATGGTCGTTCCTATAGTAGCGGAGACATTGGTCCTTGGTTGAGATGAGGTAGCGAGCTACACGTAGAGCTGCTTCATAGTGTCCTGCATCCCACTTAGCAAAGTATTGTGTTAGTTTTTGTACTGCATGAGAGATATCTGGTCTGGATATTCTCGAGATGAAGAGTAAGGATCCAACTAGGCTTTGGTAGAGAAGGTCGTCTCGTTTTGTCCATTCACCTTCTCGTTCACCGGTAAAGTCTTTGTGCATCGGGGTTTTTTCTGTTTTGCAGCCTTTGAGGTTGAATTTGATTTCAAGTTCTTCAATCTTAGTGTGTTGACTAATTTGTATGTAGTCAGCGGTCCGCTTCAGATCCATGCCAAGAAAATGAGTAATTGTATGAGTTTCTGTAATTTTGAAACGGTCCTTGAGGGCCTGGGTAAGGTCATCCAGGTCTTTTTGATGTGTGGAAGTAGCTAGACTGTCGTCTACGTACCAACAAATGTAAGTCTTGTGGTCGCGTCCAGCTGTGTCTGTGTAACACTTGATGTAGAGGCATTTTTCGTAATCGCTCTGCCTATAGCCGATGGAGTCCATGAATTGTTTGACTTTTTTGTAGAAGTTGCGGGGACTTTGACACAGTCCGTAGAGGGATTTTTTGAGAAGACACACCATGTCTGTACCTTGTCGGTAGCCTTGAGGCTGGTGCATGTAAACCTCTTCTTCCAGTTCAGCGTATAAAAAGGCAGTCTTTACATCAAATTGGCGTATGTATTTGTTGTTGAAACCTGCGTCTGCGAGCAGGAGGCGGAAAACTTCATATCTGGGGGTCGGTGCAAAGGTTTGCTTGTAATCGACGCCGGGGGTTTGGAAGTTTCCACGAGCAACTAGTCGTGCTTTGAATCGGTCTTCGGCCATTTTGTGTCCATAAATCCACATAGAAGGTATGATTTGTCGATTGTCTGGTTTCGGGACAAGAGTCCATGTCTCATTAGCGAGTAGAGAGTTGTATTCAGAATCCATGGCTTCCCTCCAGTAGTGGCGGTCAGGGGTCTTCATGGCTTGATTGTAATTTTGTGGAATTATGACTGGTCGTTTGTGAGTCCGATCTTGGTCATCAAGGCGTTCATAGAGAGTATTTGCGAGTAGGGCCTTGACTGGTTCTTGTGGTAATGCTTGTGCATATTTTAATACATAACCAACAAGTCGTGTGGACAAAGTGGTAGTGCGGCCCGCACGTGTGGTTACTTGCTGTATTTGGTCTCTGTGGAGCCGATCATTGTCGGGGATCGGTGGATCTTCACTCATGACTACATCACCTTGTGTGATTGGAGCGTCTGGGTTGGCGTCCTCTGGGGTGGCTTCTTGATGTGGAGCCCAAAGGGTACTGACGTCTCCGGGTGTAAGAGTAGTGCGAGCGGAACCTGGAGAAGTAGTGTCCGTGGTTCTGTCCATAGTGGTCTCAGCTTCGTCGTCATCATCATCATCGTCTGAGTATTCAAATAAGGAAGTATTGTTTGTCGAATTTCCCTCCTGGCGAAGTCGTTCTTGAACCAGGGTGACGTTGTGTCTAGCGGGTGAGTCCGCAGTAGGAGTGCCTGTTTTGATGATAATGGGCTGAGGTATTGTTCGTTTTGGTGTCCGGTGGTCCCGAGTTGAAACTGGAGTGTTAGATACTTTGGGGGCCACTGGTGTAGAATTGGTTTGAGGTGTCCCTTGTTTAATGGATGATCTGGTTTGCATGTGGAATTGTCTAGGTTGAGCCGTTTGTGGTGTTTGTTGAGTTTGTGATTGAAAGGGTACCAATTCATTTCCGGGCGGAAGTGTAGTAGTTGTGATTGGTTGTGGAATAACGACAGGTATGTTGACGGGATATGTCAAGGAGTGCTGTGATGACTCATCTGTAGGTATGGTGCTCTGAGGAGTAATTAAGTCCCCAGCATTATTCCTTGGATTTGTTGTATATAGGCGAAGGTCTTCAATCCGGTCTCCACCATAAGTATGTGCATCAAAGAATTGGTCGTCTCTGAATAAGTGTGATGGCGGGGGTTGAACCGGTATTCTGGAGTCAAAGAAATCCACGTGGCGGGACCAAAAATGTGACTTGGTCTTGGGATCATATAGTCTGACTTCCAGGCTGTGCTCTTTGTAGCCAACAAAGAGGCCTTCTCTTGTCTTGCCTTCCCACCAGTTACGTTGATTGACTATTTTGGCGGAGGCTGGGCAGCCGAAAATGTGTAGATTGGAGAGTATTGTTGGTTTCTTACACATCATTGTGAAAGGGGTTGTCTTGCGGTTGCCATGGCATACTCGATTATGAAGGTAGACTGCAGTGTCGACAGCATCTTCCCAGAATCTAGCTTGTAGATTGGCTTCGAGTAGGAGTGAGACTGCGGTTTCACGGATTGTCCGGACATCGCGCTCTAGTTTGCCATTTGATTGCGGGCAGTGCGGAGGAGTAATGAGGAATCGAATGCCATTGTCGCTGCACCATCGTTGAAGGTGGGCATTCTTGAACTCTCCGCCGCCATCAGATTTGAAATATTTAACCTTGTTTCCACTGTTTGTTTCTATCCAAGCGCAGAATTCTTGGATGACAGGTAGAATGGTCAATGCTTCCTTGTCCGAGTGAAAGGAGACTTTCCGGTAGTCAGAGTGATCGTCCTTCAGGAGCAGGAAATAGCGATTGCGGTTGATTGAGGGAAATTTGGCATGTACCAAATCAGCGTGTATACACTCGCCTGTTTCATAGGTGTCTTGTGAGGATTGGCTGTGGAAGGGCTTCTTTGTGGCCTTGCTGCGGTTGCATATGATACAATCCTGGACATTTTCTAGAACGTTCCCGTTTCCGAGTGTAGCTGCACCGTTTCTGAGGGTGTTTTGTAAGTAGCGATAGTTGATGTGTCCGAGTTTTTCATGCCATCTCTGGACACGTCCCAATGATAAGCCACGGGTCATCATGGCTACGGGTAATTGTTTGATAGGCTTGAAGAGCATCACTAGTTGGCCGGAGCCGCCAGGCTCGGTGGATGTCATGCCTTTGAGTATCAGTGTTTTTTCCATGGTTGCGGGATTGAGGCGATAGAATTCAATCTTCTCTTTGTTACCTTCGAATATAATATTCCCTTGGTTGACCATTTTAGTAACGGAAAAAAGATTTGCTGCATTTTTGAGATACCAGACATCTTGTAATTCAAAAGGGTCCCATCTTGTTCCATTAAAGGCAGAGACTACTACAGAGCCATAGCCTTCCGCATAGATGATGGAGTTGTCTGCTATCCTGATTCCTCTGGGTCCTGTTGAGAAGGGTTTGTATGAGGAAAACCATTCCTTGCGACCGCATAAATGGATATTAGCGCCAGTGTCGCAGGGCCAGATAAAGTGGTCTCTGACTGCTTTGTATGCATATGGTTCTGAATGTTTGATTGGTTCGATCCTCCAGTCATTGGGCAGAGAGGATGATGTGTCATTGGTGACAGGATGAAAATGATCATCGTCCGGTTGTTGCGTTGTAGGCCGGATATAATTGACGCTTGGAATGAACTGAGCCATGTGAGCTCGGTGTAGGCGGGAGGGTATTGGTCGTCCTTCCGCATCTAGTTGTACACCTGTGCGGCGTGTACCGTTAATATTTGCTGGTTTGTGAAAGTTGTATACATGTTCATCGTCAATTTCGTCTTGTGTTTTCGGAGCGTCCGGGTCTTTTGGGGTTCTAGGTTCATAGTATGATAGGATCCTAGCTCGGCGTCCGTACATTCGAATTTCTGCCATTGTGTTCGCCCTTTCTTTGATACTGAGTTGTGGGAGAAGATTAGCACGACGTGATTGAAATAGTAATGGTCTGTCACGTTTGGGGTTTTGGATTCCACATTCTTTGGTCAGAATCGTGGCAATTTCATCTTCTACTATCCAGTTGTGGATTTCAGGGTTGAACATTCGAAATTCATATCTAGATTCGTGTGCACCGTAGTGTGTCCCGTGTTCTTTCCTGTGGTATTCTTCAAATTCATTGAGGCGATAGAATTCACGGTAGTCTAGAGATATGAGAGGGTGAATGGCTGGGGTTTGAATTTTCGCCATTACTCTGTTGAAAATTGATTCGACTTCTTGGTTTGCAGCTTGAGTCGAAGTGTCGGTGTCTGAGTCCGATAAATCAGAAAGTTGAATGACTATTGAATTGTCTATCTCGTGAGAATTTGTATTAGTTGTATGCGAGATATGCTTTGTCTGTGCGTTGTCGTCATTCAATCGTTGTCGTTTTGTATTGTACGGAGGGTCGTTTGTTTCCCTCCTGACCATAAATGCCCGGGCTTGAAAATCTGCCGGGGTTTCTTCGGTCGTAGGTTCAGGTAGCTGTGACTCACGGTCTTTGTAAAATTCACGTTCCCATTGGGATGTTAGTTGCTCCGTGATCTCTTGGAATTTCCGTAAATTTGTTTTTGTAGTGAACGGGAGATTGTCACAAAATATTGTAGCATGACCTATCTCATTGCAGAGGTCACATGTTGAACCTGAATGGCTATGTTGAAGCTTGTATAGGATTCGTTTGGACTTTTTGTAATCATGAAAGCTGTTGTGTTTGACTGCTTGGGCCAGTTTGTAGGTTTCAGAAGCTTTCAGGGTCGCCTTTTGTTGATTGTAATGATTCGCTTGTCGTTGTAGACGGGCCTTTTCTTCACAAGCAATTTGCTTAGTTTCAGACGTAGTGGCGTCTGCTCGGTCAGGGCATAGGCGAGCAACGTGACCGGAGCCAGTGCATAGTGAGCACGGTATATTGGCACTGGTGAGTTTATAGTCTTCCCAGCGCATCATCATTTTGAGAGTTGAGCTTGTGGGCATCTCCCGTAATTCATATTCCATTGCTGGTTCAGAGAGTGTGTGAAATGGGAGATGATCTATGGTCACTGTTCGTGGTGACTGTCTTCCTCTAAAATTTTCGGGGGCACATACATCAGGTCCTGGGCATGCGTTTGGTACGAAATCATATTGTGGACATATTTCGCAGAGCATTAAAGGGTTTATGAGTCCTTCATCATCGCTATCGCCCCTCCTTGTTTCTGGAGGTGGTAGGTCTTCTGTATCATGCGGTTCCTCAGTGTCAGTCGGTAGGGTGCTTTGAGGGCGGTATTCCGCAGCAGTGTCCGCATGTGCTTCTTTGTCAGCTTCGGCTTGTTGTGCCTGTGCCGAGTAATATTCAGCGATCCATTGTTGTATTTTGTCTTGTTGTTGGTCTACATATTGTGTGCGTTTTGCTTTAGAAGAGCGAGTAGTGTAGACGCAGTTCCATACTACGTGACCTTTGTTGCCACAATGTCCACAGAGGGAGTCGGGGGTTGTATTTGCTACGGAATCTGCTTGTACTTTGTCCATAATGTATTTACCAAGAGGATTGTTGGCATATAGTTCTTGTTGTCTAGCTTCCACTGAGGATGTGTGTAGCGCTGGAGTTGCAGCGAAAATTTGTTTGAGTTGTGCTTTTCGTTCCTCAGGTGGTAAGGCATATTCAATTTTCACTTGATCTAGTGGGATGAGTGTGAATTGATGAGAGTGTGAGTCATAATTGACATTTGGCCTTTTGAGTAGATTCTTTTGTTCTCTGGGGGACAAGTGTTCCACTAAGGTAATATGGTACCCTTTAAGGTGAATTCCTGTCTTAAATCCAGTGGGCCGTTGTGTTGTTTTGTTTGATTTCTTTTCCCAGTAGGATTGTCTGTCTTTTTCAAGTCTTGAGGCTATTAACTCTTCACGATAGATTTCTTGAGACATATGGAAATCATAGACTTGGTCAGCTTTGAGAGTGTCATGTCCATATTCATAGGCAAGAACTGTTTGTGTTATGTGCGTATCAATTAGTTCATGAGTGGACATGTCTTTGAATTTGAAAGGATCCCCTGGTGTAATGCCATCTAGATCCATTGTAAGGACCGGGATATCCTCTTCATCTGCCGGGGAAAGTGTCTCCGACTGAGCGACTTGGCTCATTTTTTCCATGAGTTGTGGAATTGTTGAGGGATCCGATTTGTAACGTTTGAGTGTGTCCCTCGCAATTTGTAAAATCTCATCGAGTCCTTGTGTGGGGACTTCTTGAGTTCCAGCCATCATGCGAATTTCGTAGCCGGGTTCTTCGTTAATGAGAGTTTTGAGATTCTCGTACATTTTGATGCGATTTTCCAATTGTTGTATAGCATCTAGGCCGTCTGTGGGCACTTCCGGAGCTAATTTGAAATATGCGTGTCTCCCTTGATCTCGACCCAGGGTCTTCAAGTTGTCTTGAATTTGCTGCCTGAAGGCTTCTCTGCTAATGTCACCTGATAATTTCATGAAGGTGAGTTTGCCTTTTGAGGTTGTCGGTTTGTTGTCCCTTGTGGCGGGTTTTGTGGGCGTGGTCTTTACGGTTTCGGTTTGTACGTTTTTGGGTTCCACTGCCTTTGTTTCGAGTTTTGTATTGTTTGAGATGGTCTCGATTGTTGTAGTTTTGCTTGTTGAGGCTTTTATGGGGAGAATTTCAGGGTTGAGTGAGTTTTGATTGTGAGTTTCCACGTGTGGGTGTGGTTTAGTAGTATGTTTTTGATTTACTGCCACGGTTGTACCGTCTGCAGAATCAATTGTATTTGGGCCTTTTGTGGTTGGCTTTGGGGTGACGAGATTGTTTGCTGTCTTTGCGGTGACGTCTTCCTTTTGTACCAGAACCATGGCCTCGAAGGGGTGGTTGCTGGGCGAAGAGTCCGTATGTTGTAATTGCTGTGGCTCTTGGGCGGCCATTTCTACTCCTTTGTCATGGGTTATGTCCGAATTAGGAGGTATAATTGTTGAGGGGTGACCGTTGGGGTCACTTTTACCATTGTGGTCTTCAGTTTGTAGTACTGGTATAGGGTTGGTTGCCGTTTGAATTGTTGTGTTGGCGGTGAGATTTTGTACGTCATCGACCGCGACCTCTTGCGGTGGCACCAGAATCAAGGCCTCGGAAGGGAGATTGCTGGGCGTAGGGTCCGATTGTAGGACTTCCTGTGGCTGTTGTGTGGCCATATTGTTTGAATTGTTCTGGACTTTGAGTTGTGTGTCCATATTGTTTGTAGTGTCGAGAGGACGGTGATCAGCCGTCTCTTGTGACTTTGTGACATTCGGGTTTTGTTCCGTTGAGGGGATGACTGATGTGGCGAGTCCTATGTGAGGGCATTGTTTGGTGATATTGTTATGGACTGCTATGAGTTGTTTTGTGAGTTGGTTCCAGTCATCATTTGGTGATTGTGAATTTGCATTGTGACGTGCCATTAGTGGGTGTAGTCGGGTTTGGCATTGTTGAAGACGTGCTTGTAGAGCAGTCATTTCTTGAAGAATGTCTGCGAGACATTCTAATTCCGGATCTTTTGGTAGGTCTGCCATGTCGGGGTGTGTCCCTTGTGAGTTGTAATGGTAGAAATCCGGTTTAAAGTGGTTGTATTGTTGTCCGGGGTGGTTCCCTTGTGAGTTGTAGGACTTGGTTGCAGCAATTATCCGAAGGATAAATCTCTGTGTATGTTGGGGGTGGTCCCTTGTGAGAACACAGATAATAATTTCTCTGTGAGAACCTTATTATTGTATTTGTTGGTTGTTGTCCAGTTGGAAATTTTGTATTTGTGATGGTCGGGGTATGTCCCTTGTGAGAATGAAGTCGATCGCAACGCCTCTGTGAGACAGTTACGACGGCTTGAGGGTGTGGTGCCCTCCTTACTATGAGCGAAAATAAACTCTCTGTGAGAAATTTATGATCGTCATGCGGGTGGTGGTTCCCTTGTGAGTGCTGCAAAAGAAAATGTCAGTCGTAAAACCTCTGTGAGGATTCTACTATGACCTGAGAGGTGAGTTGCCCTCTCAAATGTGACGGAAATATAAACTCTCTGTGAGAAATTTATATTCGTCAAGTGGGTGTAGGTTCCCTTGTGAGTTGTAAGGTCAAGCGCAACTCTCTGTGAGAAATTACGATGCCTTGAGAGGTTAGTTGTCCTCTAAAATATGACTGAAAATAAACTCTCTGTGAGAAATCTATAATCGTCAAATGATGGAGGGTCCCTTGTGAGTTGTATTGTGAGTTGTATTGTGAGTTGTATGGGATCCCTCCTCAAGTCCGGTTTGTAGTATAATATGTAAAATCTCTGTGAGAAATTTACAATTATATTTCCTCTTTTGTTTGTAGAAAATATGATATATTCTGTGAATAATATCAAATTTAAATAGCGTTTGTACTATTTGTGAGGATTGTCCGGATTGGAAAATAATAAAGAAAAAGCTGTGCTTATTTCTCAAAATTTTCTGGTTGTTGTACGGATTTTAAGTGCCTGGCCAGGACTTAAATTGTTAGAAATCCGTAGTTTGTTAATCCAGTTTGTTGGTTGAGATTGTGGTTGTGATTGTGGTCCGTTTCATCGGTTTTGTCGGTATTTTGAACGGTACCAGGCTTTACATTGTTTGCAGGGTAAAGCGAGTGCTGAAACGTGTTATTCCGTATAGGAATAGACAATGAGAACTCCCATAACCCACTGTGTGGAATTATGAGTGAGTGAAAAATGATGGAAAAATATGGAAGAAATAAATTATGCTTCCTTCTCGTCCAAGTAATTTCTGAGTTCTGTGTCTTTATTTCACTTCAATGCACTGAGGCTAGTATTTGTTATTGGTTGAGATCAATGATATAGTGATTGAATGTTAAAACAAAGAATTGCATAGTATGTACTTGTATGTACTTGTGTGTGTGTGAGTTGGTGTGGATTGTGTGGAGTGTAGGTTTTTATTGAGGTCAGAGTAATAAAAAACTCTCCTTTTCTCCGTTTGTGTGGAGTTAAATGGGAGAAGCTGTCCCAATGTTAAAGATAGGAATGGGTGATTTTAGTGAGCGACTAAAATCACTGCTGTGACAAATAATATTCAAGAATATTATTTGTAGTGCTGAGGAAATAATCCTGTCTCAGCGTGTTGGTTTGTGTGTGTGTGTGTATGCATTGTACTGCGTACATTGGTTGTGTACTATATATATATGTGTGTATGGGATGGTATGTGAGTATATATATAGGGAATAATAGTAGACACCAGTGCAGTAAGCACTGAGCTACGCGGGCTCGCTGACAATATTTAGTACGGTTTTCACACTACAATTTTTCAAAGTGACATCCACAGAAAGATTCGCAATATTTTTAAGCTTTAGAGTTTTTTAAATAACAAGTTTGGTAGTTTTAATTTTTTGAAATGGAGCTACTATTTTGTGACGAGTTCAATAAGATGTTGTTTTTTAAAATTAAAACTCATAAACGATTTAAAAATAGTTTCAATAATTGAAATCAGGCATAACTAAGTAAAATTTCCAAATAATGATATTAGGAACAAAAGTTCAAAATTACAATAATTGATGTTTTTAGACCTATTTTTATAATAAATACAAACTACGTTAACATGTTTTCAATTTCTGGCATAGTTCTACAAACAAAACATACCTAATATTTCCTTTTATTAACGCACCGCTTATACCAAGTACTTTATTAATGGAAATAGTTTACACAAATAGGAGATAATAAACGACTAGGATTTACAAGTAACCATAGAAAGATTGAAGTTGTACTTTATCTTTACACAGGTACAACGGTACGCTTTCTTGTTGTCCCTTCACGGCTTTTTCATCTTTAGTTCGTCCCGGTGCAATTAATCCCCGCTCTGAATTGGTCTTTTGCTTTTTTTTGTTGCTGACTTTTCCTATACAGACATGTGCAGCCAGAAATTTGATTTAGTTTAATTTGAAATTTCAAAAAAACATGTAATTGAAACTAATTTGGCCCAAAGTCATTCTTTTATTCATAACTCCAAACATAGAGAACAGAATAAGTCATTTTCATCTTAGTCGCCAAACGATATAACAGCAATAATATTACGGTGATTTTACTACAAAATATGTTACATTATAGCGTATTAATAACGTTTGTTGAGACACTATCAAAATTATTATCTGTACAAAATAATAGGCTTTAACAATTAGCACCCGTATTCCTCATAATTTATAGGATCAGCAAAACTAGTGTATATAAATTAGATAGTTAATATTAAATTTTTTTAGCTACAAAAAATGTATATTATATTTTATTTTATTACCTACTTTACCATTTTTTGTTTAACTCCATCTTACAAGTTTTGTTTTGTATTGGAGTTTCAGTAGATTTAGGCAATTAGTTTTAACTATTAACTTAGGCATTCAACTGTAATAGAATATTAAATAAAAATGGAATTATAGACTATTTAAAAAGCTGTAGCGTTTCGTCTGTTACATAAGGATCTAAGCCAATATGTGATGTATATATCGTTACGTTAACACTCAGATATACAAGTTTTAAGTTTTTCAAATGGTGTTTCTATATTTTCCAGGCTTACAGGTATTGGGTTTCAGATTTTTTAATTGTTTAGGATGCTATTTCTTTGAAAAACCAAATGAGAGCTTTTACGCTACGTTGCAGTATTTTTAATTTTTGTATCACTAATTAAGCTATATATTAAAAAGGCATAGTCCATTACAGAAAGCACAAAACAGTTGACTAGTGTTGTAAAGACATTTTATATGTACCTACTTAAAGCTAAGATACAAAGTTCAGTCGGCGATATTTTTTTCACCAAATTATTAAAATTTAAGGAAACTTAGTGAATCTTCTAGTGTGAGTCCGAAATATGTGAAGGTTTATCTAAAACATCCTCATGCCATTTTTAATTCGGAATTTTAGTAGGATAGAGTTACAAGATTTACTAAAACCCTAAATTCAGTTTTGGTAAAGTTAATAGCTAAGCCCATTGACCGGCACCAAGTATTCAGCTTAAAGAGTTTTAGATTAACATCTTAAAAGGCAGGTTCACAAGATCTAGACTGTCTAAATCTATGTTAAGCTGAGTTTAGTAAGTTATTCAAAAGGTTTCATAGTTAATAATAGGTAACCTTTTTCAGCAGTTTGTTGAGTAAAGGTGGATGAGTGATTAGTCTGCATGACAGGAGATCATGAAGATGCCCTTTGCCTTATAGAGTGGGTTCATTGTGGCACGCTTGAAACTTTGTCGTTTGGTTATGATTAAGAAATTTGTAAAAAGGTAAATTTATAGGAAATACAGTCTTGTATTCACTACACGGCCGAAAATTATATTTATTATAGTTTGGAGCGACGCTAAACAAAAGTCTAAATATAAACAAACGCTATGCAAAGTTGAATGCTAATATCGAAACAACCATTTCCAAGATAGCTACAATAATTTATTTCGCTTTTCTGAAACGAATTGGGTATAACTTATTGCCCAATATGTAAAAATCTCGCATACTACTGGATAAGCCACACCACATAATCCTTCTACTAACAGAAATTCCTGCCGAGGAAGTTGCTCTTGTTGACCAATCACTTCATGCTGAGGAGCCTCTGGTTGTTCCTCCGCCTCGAAGAGCTCGTTGTCGTCCACGGTAAAACAATTCTACAAATCTGTCCGCATCTTTTCGTACCACTTCGTCGGTCACAGAGAAACTGAAGCTTAGATACTAAAGAATTGCAAATGATTATCACGCAACTGTGTTAATTAAATGACTGAATCAAGTTGCCATGGTCACTGTCAGTTTATATATTTTTTTTATCGTTCGAATTTGCAATATTGTCGGAAGGATTGGTGTTGTCCTCATTTGGTTATATTTTCAGGGAAATACAACTATGTTACTTGTAGTTTTGGATAAACTTGCTATATTATTTAATTTAGACATTCAATATTTATGATGTCTTACATGCAATTTTGCGACCCTTATTAATAGTGACACTATTGAGTGCAAACTTTTTGTACTAGCACTAGCACTATTTCAACATAGGGTAGTGCTATTGATATACTGTAGCATACTTTAGTAATGAGTACGGGTAGATATATCTAATGTACTAATGTTAATTTGAATCCCTGGTTTAAATTATCGGCGGAATGAAAAATTTTGAACTTTACAACGATCCGATGAAAAAGTTAGGTTACCCCAAGTTTCGTAACCCCAAGCACAACCGCGTTTGAATTCAGTTTTTACTTGAATGGCTGTAACCTCAGAAATCATAACTATGTGTGGGATGTGTTTTGCTTGATTTTGGAGTTTACGGTTGAAGAGTTTCCCTTGTAAACAAGGTTAGATGTTGCCGGGGCGTGGCTGTGTTTCAAAGTACGGAACTACCAATTTTTAGGGTATCAAATGACTGGTTTCAAAATTATATGTTTGCAAACAAGATTAAATGATGTAAGGTCGATTTGATTACTAGTGACACACTACGTGTTGAAAACATGTTGTTTTTGAGCTAGCATCAACTTAATGAAAAAACACGAAAACAAAACACTGCAACAGATATTTATTTGATTAAAATACAGTTTTTCTAACCTCGTCAAAACTTTCCGACAGATCAACACTATAGACGAGAATAAAAGCATCAGATGATTGAATATTGAGAGCTCTCATAGCAGGAAACTCCCATGACCCAGAAGTGTCCAGGATGTCAAGAGTAAGAACTGAACCACCAACGTTAAATTCAGCACGGTGAAGTTCTTCCACGGTCCGCTTGTATTTGCCATCAAACGAGTTGTATATGAATCTTGCAATTATAGAAGATTTGCCAACCTAAATTTTTTCCAATTTATATTTCAAAATTAATTAAAGGCGGAATTTATTGTATAAGTTTTCGATCTGCCATGAAGAGAGACTGAAAAAGTTAATTTTTTAGGTTGGAATAAAGTTTAACAACATATTGTGCCCGGTGCTGAAAAACATTAAAACAAAGAAGTTCAGATCTGTCTCTTTTATGTTTTTGGTATACGGGCATTTGCTACCCGGACATTTGCTACCCCGACATTTGCTATCTGGACAATTAATACCCGGAAATTTGCTACCCAAAACCCAACCTAGTACATTTGGTTAAAATTAAATTAACTAGGTTGGGTACTTACATTTAGATTTAAAACTAGAAACTGTCTTTTCAGCATAAAAAACGTCATAAAAAGAAACTTACATTTAGGCTCATATGGAGTTTTATATATTTTATTAGATTTAAGAATAGGTGTGGCATGTCTGTAATGGCTTGTTGTTGTCTGGTTGTAACATTTCTACAGCAATCAGTCTTGTCTTAGTATGCAGGGTATATTAATTAGAAAAATTAATTGTCAAGGTAATATATGTATAACTTTTAAATATCATTTTTGAACGACCCTCTACCATTAAATTATCTTCTATAATTAACAATAATAGTGTTTATATGTTAATAAACTATTTTAACGATGCCATGTTAGGATAGCAAATGTCCTACAACCATGTTTGAAAGGTTAATGTGAAGGTCGAGTTAAGAAAACCAAGGTCGAATATTTTTAAAGCCCTTAGATTACAAGCTTTATTTCGAACTAAAATTTATAAAGTCATTCGCCAATCAGTTTAGCGATTTGAAAATTTTAAAACTTTTCCAATCAGTGAAGCGTTGATTAAACCGTGAGTGATGCAAAATGCAGCCTATGCTCCGTACTTTGAAATAAATAAACAGCGTTGATTCTAAGTAAACAAAACTTAAACCGGAATTGAACTAGGGCTGCCACATTTAAATTGTCCAATTTCGGGACATTTCCCCAACCCCCCCCCCCCTCGAACATGCGTTATCAGAATTCAGTGTTGGACAGAACAAAAGTGACCTAGTCATTACCGGCCTCCTGGTCGGTAAAACCAAAAATTTTTGGGCTCGACCCTGACTCATTCATTGTTCCTCCAAGCGCAATAGGGCGCAAGCCATGAGCTTTTAACAATACAATTTCCATTTAAAATTTTTAGAGCAGGTAAAACAAACGAATGTGAACGGCACTTTTTTCCGGGCTCCCTCCCGGCTCACAAAGAGGTAGTTTTTCTAAAAATTAGTGACTACCGTTCACAAGTTTTTAGACAAGACAAAGTGACCGATTGTCTTACTCTCAGATTAATCAATTTTTTACTGATATATATTTTGCGAATTCCGCAAGTTGTAAAACCTGTCTATATTTAATATATATCTGCCCGTATTTTTTCGAATCTTCAAAAAAAAAGTGTATCACATAACTGCTTGGCTACAAGAAATATATTTATTTTTAGAACCTGTACTTCCCTCCGATTAATTTACATGTGGACGATTCAATATTTAGTTAAGTGGCTGATCGAAGCTTCAATAATATTTTAAAATTCTTATTATGTGTACAGGTAGGATTTGATGCTGTCTAGTTGTGTATCATGTGATAAAATTTCAAGCTCTTTCCCAGACAATTTCACAAAATTTTGAAATTAAGTTTTTGTTCGATTAACTTCTATAATCAATTCTATCCAATCTTGAAGAGTTTCGCTTTATTTGTGCCTTTTAAGTATTTTAAGAGGTCAAAGGGGGGTCGCGTTCTCAAATCATGAATGAATATGTGTTCAAAATTTCAATTTTTAAATATTACTAACTCGTAATAAGAAAGGTTGAAATTTTCCTTCGAAGTTGGCCAGATATTACCTTCAGAGAGTGAAAATATTACTTAACGTGCTACCTCCGTACAGGCGTATCTTACGTTAGGGTACGAAGATTTTCCTATCTTTATACTAACCCCTAATGCCTAACTCTTAAATTGAAAAAATTGTTTGCATAACTTTACACGTAGATAATTTATCCATGGATGAATGAAATCCTAACTACCCCGGGGATGAGCATATGTGGATAAAAGTTATCCATGAATAAGTTTAATTGTTATCTGTAGATAAAGTGCAAGAAAACACTTGTAAAATCGCATTAGCATGTAGGTAGTGAAGTGTAACCTGTATTAACGATGCTGAGTTTTTTCAAGATATTCTTAATTTTTGCTCGAAGCTCATAAATCCATCAAATTTTCCGAAATGGTTGATTTTGAAAAGTAATATTCTATAATAATTCAGACTTTCAGAGTTTGCAACTACAGCATTCGATATCGCATCATTTTAAAGTATCGCAAGTATCGGTATCGCATCAGCGTGGTATCTCAAGTATCGCAGGTATCGCAAGTATCGCATAATTTTTCAGTAAAACCCAAATAATTTCGAAAACTAATAAATTATGACGCCAAATAAGAGCGTGTAGGTACTTTTAATTTTTCTTGCATTAAATCAACTGTAAAGTGGATTTATTGTAAACTAGACTTCATGCAACAACTAACAAACATATTTTACTGTTTTTTGAGAAAATAAGCCCGTAGAAAGCAGAACATGCTTAATGTGTCATCGTTTAAATTAGACCGCAATTTAGTGCAATACAGCCCAGCTGCTGAAAACGCTCTTTCAGACTCCACACTCAGAACCACGGAATGAACCGCATGCATGGCAAAGGTGCAAGCTGCAAGCTGTGTCTTGCTGCCCTCCTTCCCTGCCTCAATTCCAATGCCATGTGAAATATCATACTATAACTATTCAAATTTTGGGAACAAAAAAGGTTCAGTAAACAGAGTGAGCGTATTACTTTTTTAGTTTCGGCCAGCAGATGTCATTTAACTTAACTTTTTGTTTCTATTTTTACTATTTCTTTCGTTCATGCGATACTTGCGATATCCGATATGGTATCGCATTGGTATCGCATCAACTAAAATATGCGATACTTGCGATATTAGTATCGCAATCGAATGCTCTATTTGCAACTCACAACATTATTAATCAGCGTGTATGATCATGATAAGTTTGTAGCAATAGTGCGCTTTGTGTATTGAAAAATACAAACACACTATATAGGCTAAAATTTCAACCACAGAGCAATATGGCTGTTCTAAAAATGAAACTTGTTTGTTTACGAGTTCAGGGTACCCACATTTTGATTTCACGTCGTTGCATTGCCACAAACGAGAAAGTTTGACCCACGCATCGACCTTAGTCTAGGAACCAGGAGATTTGATTTAAATGATTTTTGATTTGAACTTTATTAACGTGGTATTGAAACCGATTTGGCGCAAAGTCATTCTACCATTGGTAACACCAAACATAATCAAAACAGGAAATCAGTTTAATCTTAGTCAACAGATTAATTAGCAATAATAATATTACGCTAATTTTAACAAAATTGTGGCGTAATAATAACGCATGTAGAGGCATTTTTAGTAGATTAAGTTTAACCCAATGATAGTTTCTGGTTCTATTTAATTTTAGGGCTTTTATATAACATCTGATATTATAAAATGCTGCAAATGACCAAATAAGTGTTAGAGTCAAAGTGGAGATCTGGACTTTTATTGCAGTTTATGCACTTCCCAGGCTTTGGAGTTGGACTTAAGACTTGGGTTCAGACGCTGACTAAGATGTTTTGGCCGCGTCTCATATTTCTGTCCTCGTCCTCTGCACCATTGTTAAGTACGGTCCTGTGGTTTACGTATGCTATGAATGAAATGAGTAGAAGTCTATGTACGTAGGAGCGTATCTTAATCGTTGTGAGTTTGTATAGTATTTTATTAGTAGTTAGTGTATATAGGTATGGGGTTCTCGCCGTGGCTAATGAGAGGCACAGTTAAGTAGATAGGTTTAGACTTCTGTAAAGTGGAATGTAGTGTGTCAAATCTCTCGTACTGCAAGTACTGAAGAGAGCTAGGTCTGTAATAATTGGTGCATCGTCTGCATTGTGCATGCGCGTCATTGCAACTGCACTTATGACGTATGTACTACAACGTCATAACATACCGCCTCTCCCCCGAAAGGAGAGTGCACATAGTTTTAACACAAGTAAATAGTAAATATGAAAATCAAAATATCCTATGCAACGTGGAACTACAATTTTAGCACCGTCTGCTCGAAATGAGAGCCATTTTCATGCTGTATAGTTTTACATAGAAATAAGCACATGCATATAATCTATACATAAAATCATTATTTCAAATTCATCTCCTCCTCGCTCATGGGTCCTGGAAATCCGTTCAACTCTAATTTCAAAATCAAAGCGAATTTTCGGAATTCAAAGGTGAGTGAGAAATCAAAAAATCTATTTCAAAGTACAATTATATAAGTGAAATAATTTTTTTTAAAAGATAATTAGGTAAAATGGAGGTTTTTCCCTCAAAAAATACACAATTACTCGTTACTGCCTACATGTTTTAATTTTGTTACTTTAAATTCGTGATTTTGATTGTGATGGGTCCGTACAGGAGTCTGACATCCGTGACGCGTGGGTTCGGGGTCAACAAAGGTCAACCGGGTCATTTTGGATTTTCCGCGGATTACATAGCTAAACATATAGGTACGTGTAATATATTGTTTGAAACGTAATTAAATGTACAATTAACATAATTACGTACTATAATTAACTAATTACAATTAAAATTAATTACAATTAAATTTATATTTCATTAAATTAATCATTTTCTTCCCATGTGGAGTTTTGTTTGCCTCTTTCAGCTCCTCAAGAACGAAAACATCATATGTAAGTAGAATCAAAATAAACCTTACACACATATTAAAATAAACATTTTTATGATTTGGTATTACATATTATTGTTGAATGTGAATTATTTTTGACAAATTAATCCGGATTTTTTTTCTTATTCCCTATTCATATATCGTAGGTGTGGGCATTCCGTTTAGACGGCATTGCGTAAATGTAAGACCTAGCTCTTCGTAATTTTAAGCTAAGACCCTGATTGTGGGGCACAGATTATGGAAATAGTCCCTTAGCTAGGTACCTTTTTTTAATTTTGAATTGAATTACAGTATATCAAGTATAGGTCAGTAGTATACTTGTCTGGAGTTATTACACTCAAACAATATTTAGTAAAAATGAATTAAAATTCTTAAATTAAAGTTATTAAAAATTAAATTGAATATTCATAAAATAAAGTGAAAAATAGATGTTTAAGAGGTAACGGCTCTGTCTGAGCTGTTTTAAAATTCAAAATTAATATACAGTATAGGAAAAATAAAAATAAACTAAATAAATCAAAATAGTATAGGAGGTCACCTCAATGAGGTGTCAAAAGTGGCCATTTACAAAAAATAAAATTCGTAACTATTTTAAAAATTACATTTAACTATTTCCGTCAAGTATATACAAAATAAAGACAATTTCGTAGCTTTTTTTAATTTCAATAAATAACTACTATAGTAGCCAAAACAACTTCACTGTGATCAGTATTCCTTGCAGTAAATGCGAAAAGACTGACTTTCCGAACACGTTCACAACCTATGCTTGACTATTCTGTCTCCCTGTTTAATGGGGCTGACTTTTTTTTAATTGTCACGATTTTTGCTATATCGCGGGTGAAATTCAGCCCTGCAGTAAATAGTCACTTGAGACACACTAACTGTTTGGTACTACCGTTTGATAAACAGATTCGAAGTAGCGACACACTGACCGCGTCTCCGTATCACGCCGATATTTGTTGTTTTAAAAATTTCAAAACATCTTAAAACATTCCATGGCTTAGCCACTATTATTACTTCTGAGCCTACGCATATTGTCTTTATTTATTTTATACTTGTCGTTTATAGTATCTAACAAATTATTATTCCTAGAGCCCTTTGGCCTTCCAGGTCTACGTTTTACTGAATTTTGAGTTGTAGTTTGTTAAACAGCTAATTATTGGCTCGTCGTTATAGTTGTGGGTTCAGGGTATAGGGTCGGCGGTTGAGCATGATGGTTTGAAGATAGAGAAGTTAACGGTGCTGGAGGGAATAATGTAGGGGGTATGGAGTCCTGGAGCGTGGACGGGCCCTCAATTGCCGCTGTGTGGGTTGGCTGCATGATAGTAGACTCCTCAGTGGTGGTGGTTAGTCTGTCCTCAGAATCACCGTTTGCATCAGACTGCCTTATGTTCCTCCCTGGTGGTATCAGCTCTCCTCTCCTGATGTAGTACGGTCGCAGCCTCTCAACGTTTACATTGAACTGAATTAGTTTAGACTTATGACGTCCTTCCAGTTTGTAGACATTCATTCCAACGTCTTCTATAATTAGATAAGGGCCTACAAAAATAGATAAAAGTTTTTTAGATGTTCCTTTCTCTCGGTGTTTATTTTTTAATAACACCAAATCGTTAAAATTAAATGTATGGTCTCGTCTAGTGTGGTTGAATCGCCTAGCCTAGTCAGTCCTAGCGTTCTCTATAGCTAGCCGAGCCGTTTCTCTCGGATCTTTTCCTCTTTAGTGGATGTCCACAGTTGTATCCTCCTGAAGGTGTGAAAGTATAGTGTCCACTGGTAGCGTAGCCTCCCATCCGTATAGAGTAAAGAAGGGTGTTTGGTTCGGGGTGGAGTGGACGCTGGTGTTTGGAGAGAAAGTGAGAAAGGGTAAAGCTTGATCCCAGAGTCGTTTCCTCGTGGAAATGTAGCATCTAATCATTTCCATATGAACGTCGTGTGTGGCCTCTAGTGCTCCGTTGGTTCTTGCTACATATGGGCTAGAAGTGACGTGTGTGGTTCTAAAGATTTGATTTAATTCCATTATTGTTTCATTAATGAAAGATTTTCCATTATCGCTCTGAATTATTTTTGGTGTTCCCTAGCGAGTAACAATTTCTTTAACTATGAATTTAGCAGTTGTTTTGGCGGTACAGTTTGGGACAGCTTTAAATATTAGAAATTTGGTTAAATAGTCCACTGCAGTTAGAATGTAGCGGTTTTGGTTGGTTAATGTTGAGATGGGACCAGCAAAGTAAATTTGTATTCTCTCAAAAGGCTGCGTTGGTATTTTAATAAATTGGAAAAAACCGGCAGGTTTAATTCTCTGTGTTTATTAAATTGATACTGTTGGCAGGTCCTGACGTAATTCATAATGTTGATTTTTATTTTTGGCCAAAACGCACGTTGTCAAATTTTGTGAAGGGTTTTCCGTATTCCAAGGTGTCCTCCAAGTTCTGCTGTGTGTAGGCTTTGTAGCAGGTGGCCTCGGAGCGCCACAGGTGTTACTGTTAACGCTTTCGGTCCCCTTGGATCTGTGTTTTTAAAATATAGTACACCATTAATGATTACATAATTTTCCAAATTAGCATTTCTGGTGGTCTCTAGTTTATGCATTATAGTAGCTAGCGTTGGATCTCTTACTTGTTGTGCTCGAAACTCTGGATCTCATAAAAAGACATTTACGGTCCAGATTGATAGGTCCAGGTCAGACGTTCCTGTTTAGGAGAGCAAGTCTGGTGAAAAATTTAGTTTTCCAGCTAAATGCATAAATTAATATTATTGAATTCAGCTAAAATCATAGCTTGTCTGTATAATTTTAGACTCATCGGTGTCTTTTTTGACGTCATAGGCGATGGTGAAGTTGAGTTGTCCGTTTCAATAGAGATAGCTATTTCTTTCAAAAAGTGAGAAAGTCGTTTCAAAGCCTAGCAAATAGCTTCTATTTCATGTATAGGTACTTAGTAGTTTTTCATGGCTGGCGACAGGGCTTCACTAATGCAGGCTACTATCTCCCCTATTGGTTTTCCATTCACTATGTGGGTTTGAAATAATGTAGCGCCCAAGCCTCCAGTTGAAGCATCCGTCCGCAGGGTTGTCGGTAGTGTCGGATCATAGTGGGCCTAAATAGGAGCGGTGGTGAGGGCGAGTTTCAATTCCTCAAAAGCCTCCTGGCATTCCTGTGTTCAGTTCCATGGTACATCTTTGCATAGTAGATGATTCAGCGGTTTAGCTATTGCTGCTAGGTTGGGAATAAAAGTAAATTAAAAATTACTACTTCTCATAACGGATTAAAGTGACTTTACTCTAGTTGGTGGACGGATTTTCCGAATTGGGTCGACGAGCTCTGGGCTCGGTCTTCGGCCAAGCTCATCTATCAAAAATCCAAGTATTTCCATTTGTCTGTAGCCAAGTTTACATTTTAAAGGTTTAAGACTTAGCTTATTATCAATCAGTTGCTGGTAGACTTTTTCCAATGAGCTAATATTTGAGTCTACGTCAACACTTGGTGCAATAATATCGTCCAAATAGTGAAGTATTTCTGTGTACTGTAGGTTGCCTAGTAAGTTAATCATCATCTTACTGAAAAATGAAGGAGCTCCTTCCAAACCAAAACTAAGTTTTACGCTTTCGTATAAGCCGTGGCGTGTAGAAAAAGCAGAAAGGGGAATACTTTCGTCATCCAAGAGAATTTGATTCTAGCCATACTGTAGGTCGAGGGCGGAAAATATTTTCATGCCTCGAAAGCTTTGGATTATGTCCTGGATTAGTGGCAAAGGAAAATTTTGCTTACGTGTTTGAGCATTCAGACTCCTAAAATCGCATACAAGCCTGTACTGGCGTTTATTCGGGTCTAGGCTTTTCTTATTTACTAAAAGGAATGGCTGCTCCATTCACTATTTGATTCCCTGATGGTTCCTTCACGTAACTGTTCCTCCACTTGCCTAGCAATCTCAATATGTTCGCTTTCCGACTGTGGATGTGGTCTAAGCTAGACTGGAGTATGGTCGGTCCGTTCAATTTTGTATTTGACGTGTGGGTAGGCCCTAAGTGGGGTTCGGCTAAACATGAATGCCTTTTGAAATTTCTTTACTGAGTTTCGGTATTTTAGTAAGTCTTCAGGACTTAGCTTCGGGTCAAAAGCTACTTTGTCAACTTCCTTCTCTAGCTCTTCTCCTTTGTACGTAGAGTTGGTCGGCTGTGTCTGAGTTGGAGTTGTAATAGCGTTGATGACTCAAACAGTTGTGTCCTCATAGTTTGTCAGCTGAGCGGTAGCAATGACGGCCCTGGCTGGAATTATTATTGTTTCCTCAGTTGGGTTGACGGCAAGAATGTACCTAGTATGTTGAGAAATCATAAAATCAGGAATAATTAAATGTTTAAATTTTCTATAGCCCAAAGAGATGGCTTCAAAAATAGTTCCTGTTGGTTTTGCATACAATAAATAGGAATTTTAATCATTGCAAATGGTTCTACTGTTGTTTTCATTTTAGCATGTACTCTTAGTGTTGCGGTTGTTTGCCTGTTTCTTTTAGTTAGGATGGCTTCGACTGTGGGTTGTGTAGTTTTTGCTTTGAGTTCAGTAGTAAGTTTGTGCGATGTTTTGACTTGATCAGAGCCTCGCAATGGTTTGTAAATTTTCATTGATTTTCGTTCCTCAGTGCTAGAGCTCGAGTTCCCTTGACACCCTGGTGGTGGTTGTTGTTGTTGACTGCGGTTGGAGTTAGTCGTCCGTGTCGTATGAACCTGCTGCATGTCGACTTGCATTGGGTATGAGGCGAGCGGCTTCCTCCTGTTCGTTGTCATTTCAAAGTTTCCAAAATAATCAGATGATAGTACCATATTCTTAGTGTCTATGATGACTTAGTATTGTATTATAAAGTCTTCAACTAAGAGTATCTGATGAGCTGCATCTTTCACTACTATGTACTCATGGGTTCTTGGTTTACCGTTTAATTCTAATGTTATGGTAGTTTTCCCTAATTTAGAAATTAGATTTCCATTGTAATCTATGATAGTTACATCCCTATGCCTTTCAGTAATTGCGTTTAACTTCTTTGCAAGGTTTTCATTAATAATGCTGATGCTATCTCCAGTATCTATGAATAAAGTAACAGGGAATGTCTTGGCATTGCCTTTTGTTGTAATTTGTTGGATGATCCTTGCTGTATTACCGTGGAAGCTAGCTGACTCGTTGGTTTTTGTTGTGAGCTGACTAACTGTTTCCGCTGATTCAAGCAAAGAAAACCTATTAGAAGTAGAAATAGTGTCGTAATCAGGTGGCCGAGTGTGAATAAAAGAGCGATTTGGCGTGATCACTCTATCATTTAGTTTCAATTCTGATGGTTTTGTGACGTAAAGGACCGTGTGTTGTTCGCATTATTGCCATTATTTTGGTTTCTGCCAGCATTCGGGTGGATGAAATTAGATATGAAGTTTTTCTTTTGTAGTTAGAATTGTTTTGAATGTTGCTTCCTGGTTGAGTTTGCTGCGCATTTCCATTCTGGCCTCGTTGGTTGAAGTTTTGATTTTGCCGATTATTTTAGGTTTGGTTTTGCTGACGTGGGTTTTGTTGCTGGTTGTTCCTATTACGAGGACAGCGGCGTGGTCCATGCCCGAGTTCATTACACGTGTAACAACGTATGTTGCTTCAATCAATGGGTTGACGACCACGTGGTGCGTTGTTGGAAGTTCGACGTTGGTTTGATTTGCTGGAACTCTGATTTGAGTTGGATTAATGACGTGTAGAGAGATCATTGACTTTTTCCATCAACGTGGCAATGGTGAGTTGGAGCTTTTCAATCGGATCTGACGGCGTGGTGACGGCCATGATTGCTTCACGCTTAATCAGAGTTGAATCAAGATAGTCAGTATTATCAAATGCCAATAATAACTTCTGAAGCTCCTCTATTGTTGTAGGTTTTGTCTAAGTTCGTAAGGACGTCTTTACATTTTCTCTCAAATTTTTGGAAATCGCAGGTAGAAGTAAATCATCTGTCAATTTAGTTTTGCCACAATTATGCTTAAAACGAAGTAAGAAAGATGTTGTACTTTTTCGAGCTGCTGTTTTTGCATAAAAATCTTATCTAGTAAAAATGATGGGTCTTGAGTTTTTGGGCATTTCGCTATGAGCTTAGTAATGATAGTTGCAATATCTTTGTCATTGTCAGCCATAATTGCGCTTTTGACTATCATCCAATTCTTAACTACTGGGGTAATGACGGCTTTGATGAAAAATTGTTTTAAGACTTTTTTTCCTATTTTTACTGCTGTAGCCCATGCCTTAAACTCGTCCGTAAATTTGGTGAATTCCTAATCGTAGATCTGTGGCTTTGTATATTTTGGTATGGGTAGATTTGGTGCTCTGTATGAAGCCATTTTACTAGGTAATATTGTTACTATTGCTATTTCATCTACGGGATATTCAAAAATTTTAAAATAGTCCTTTCAAAATTAAAACGAAGCTGGTCTAGTAATTGTTGCCTATTTTGTCTGTCTTGTCCAAGTTTTAATGCATGTGATAATTCTAATCGTTTTTTCTGTCGTTGGTTTTTAATTTGTGCAGCTAATAGCTGTTTTGTTTTCTCCACTGTATGCTCTACTTTTACCTCTCCTGATACCTCAAATCCCTGGCTCTCAATGTGCTCAGAGTTTATTATAGAGTTTTTACCTTTCAGTTTTGTCGGCGGTAAGAGTAGGTAAAGTCAGGTCAGCAAGTAGGTCGAGGCTTTTCCTGCTAACTGTCTAGCTCCCGAGTTGGTTTAGGAGTTCCAAATCGTCTTTCTGCTGGCGGTTTGACTCTCCAGTTTTTGGTAATTGTTTCTCTGGTGTTGATTCCTGCCAGCCGGAGTGAAAGCCTTTTGGTGGTGGTCGTACCTGGTTGAAATCTGGTTAAACGATTGATACTTCCTCTATCTCAGGTGAAAATGTCCCAGTGGTGGTTGCAGTGGTGTCAGCTACCGATGAAAGTGTTTCCTCTCTATCGTCCTCTAATGCCCTGTCCAGATGCTGGATATTTCGGTCCAAGTCCCTTTGAAGTTGCAGTTCTCTCCGACGTTTAGGGTTGCTAGGAGTTACCGTAATGGAATGAGGTTGTCTCGAGGTTAAAGGTTCACTCGGTGTAACTGGCACGTGGCGCGATATGATTAAGTCCGGAAATCTCTCAGAACACTCGGATCGCGGCACTAGTTCCTCGCTAACATATACACCGTATTTGTAAAATTCAGCCTTTAAGTAATCTTCGTGAACTGTGGGTTGTAGAACTACTGCTGTTGGTGGTGTTTGTGTGGGTTGTTGCAGTTTACTTTTAGGTTGCTCAGGTGTTTTTGAATTATTTGAACTTTTAGATTTTTTATCTTTTGAAGGTTGTGGTTGTTTACTATGTCTTTTATTTTTACCTAACAAACCACTAAACATTCCGCGTTATTTTACTTGTGATTTAAAAATTAAAAGTTTACTAGAAAAGAAATTTTATTTGTTAACTTTAATTTATTTTAGAGCTTTTCTATATAGGGCACGTTGAAACGCTCCTCCTACTAGTGTTAAGTACGGTCCTGTGGTTTACGTATGCTATAAATGAAATGAGTAGAAGTCTATGTACGTAGGAGCGTATCTTAATTGTTGTGAGTTTGTATAGTATTTTATTAGAAGTAAGTGTACATAGGTATGGGGTTCTCGCCGTGGCTAATGAGAGGCACAGTTAAGTAGATAGGTTTAGACTTCTGTAAAGTCGAATGTAGTGTGTCAAATCTCTCGTACTGCAAGTACTGAAGAGAGCTCGGTCTGTAATAATTAGTGCATCGTCTGCATTGTGCATTTGCGTCATTGCAACTGCACTTATGACGTATGTACTACAACGTCATAACACCATATCCAGTGCCGAGGACTGAGACCAGACACTACTAGGCAATACTATTCCAATTATTATTTGGAATATTATTGCCTCTCCGTGGTCCAGCCTCAACTCCAATGCCTTCCATGTACAACATACATAGTGTGTACATTTTTTCATTTCTCACTCTTCCTCGACTCCGATCTCCGACTTCGTACTTTACGATAAGAGTTAGATTAGAGCTTCAACGATTGAAACCATTAAATTCTAAACTAAATTCAAAGCCAAGCTACTGTTTACCATACGAATTCGTATTTGTTGTTATTGCATCCTCCATCTACTCTCATACAATTTTCAATGCATTCGCATTGCCACATATTAGCTCTACTGTAAAATGCATAACATAAGTAACTTTGATTTCATTTAACAAGAAATAAAAGGCACCGAGAGTTCAAACAAGCGCGTGGGTTAAGAATAATTCCTAATCATAATAGAAGTATTATTCAGTCATTCATGGTACCAACCGATTTAATTGCTTTTTTATATTATTACTTCCTACCAAAATTGGTTTTTGACATTGAAAGTGGCCAAATAGAAATCATTACTGGGATACAAAAGTTTCAAAATTTTTGTGATTTTTTTTTTGCGCCATTTAAAACATTACAAATGAGGACTTTACTACAAAGCACGTTAAGTCGATTGTTCATGTTGCCCAACGCTACAGGAACCTCGATTATCATTTAAAAACGTGACTTTTTTAGGACCCCACCATGACTGCATAGTGTTAGGTGTATTGTTTGCCAAACATTCTGAAATCTGACGCTGCGTGGTAATTTTTAAAAAATGATTCAAAAATTGGAGACCATTGAAAAATGAATTTAAAAAAATAATATGCAATTAATTGTATGATAATTTCAGACTAGATTGTAGTGTCAATTGTACTCAACACTCCGATAGCTCAAAAATGGTTGACTAAAACCAAATCCGCGTCTCGCATGACAACATGTAAAATAAATACACTGCACAGAAGTCAGAGTCTTCAGTGTAAATCACTCAATACTGTCTATTGTGTTGTGGGCAACAACACTCTAATTCTTATCGTGACTTGTCGTACCCACTGGGGTACCGAAATGTGGCATGCAAACAAACGGCAGCTAAGCTATACCAGAACCAGATTTCGGTTACCATCCAAATAGCCTTTGTCACGAGCGACAGCCGCAGCAAACGAGACTGCATTGAATTGCTGACTAGTAAGTGTGAGTGGCATGGCAGTGGATTGGTGTTTTATACCAACCACAACCTATATCATGCCCATAGTTTTGACTCGAGTTTCTTAAAGGCGAAAATATTTGAGCGCCACGTTTGTATTCCTATCCAATCACTATACAATTCAAATAGCTATTGAGGATCGTCCGTAAATGATGTCATCAAAAATTCTTAATTTTTAGAACCCTATGCATAGGCTTTAGTACTGCACAAATGGCTATCACTAACATGACATGACATAGGTATCCGATTATACCCACCGACCCTTCCAATGACATCATTTAAGCACGATCCTTGCTATAATCTACCATGCTATATTCAGCAGCAAACGTGTTCATTTCATTTAGAAGTGTTTCAGTCTCTTCTGATTGTAAGCTGGTTAATTTTAGTTAACGCATTAATTTCGTAACCAAATGTTTGGAGTTGCTAATTGGTAAGTCAGTTTTTTAATCGCAGTAATATCAACATAAAAATTTCAGTAAATTATGTAGATAGTAGGTAGGTATAAAGCAGTATTCGTGGTTCTTGAGGCTCGTAAAGACACTGAAATCGTGAATGGCATTGTTTGATTTGGTTAAGATACATACTAATAAATGCTGATTTAGGTTTAAAACAGCTGACTAATCAGGAAACTGATTGACCGCGTTAACTTTTTATGAAAATCGAGTGACAAAACCATAGTCTTTCACATGTGCATCGTAGATGTAACTTTTCAATCGTAGTTAGTTTTATTGTGGTGTGTACAGCACAATAGAAACACTGATGAAGCGTGAAGCTGTCGTAGAGTTCTGTAGTAAGTGGACGGGAATACTCTTCTGTATTTAGAAATCTGATATAAATAACGCTAACTTATGTGTAACTTATGTGTTACACTTAATAATAACTAATAAGTAGTCAAGTTGATAAAATAGTTTACCTTAACTGGGAAGGCCATAAATAACTAAACCCGGGAAGACCCGTAAGAATTGTGTTGTGTGTGTGTGTATGTATGTATATATGTATGTATGTATGCATGTATGTATGTATGTATTACTTGTATATCCGCTCGGAAAACCCAGAAATAACCCCACCCCGCACCTCCCGCCCTCGCACCCCTGAAAAATTAAATTATCGCAACACACTACAAAAGTATTGTATAAAATTTTAAATATAAAAAATTAAATTATCGCAACACACTACAAAAGTATTGTATAAAATTTTAAATATAAAAAATTAAATTATCGCAACACACTACAAAAGTATTGTATAAAATTTTAAATATAAAAAATTAAATTATCGCAACACACTACAATTTGAAATGTGTGTTGCGATAATTTAATTTTTCACGGGTGCGGGGTGGGGTTATTTCTGGGTTTTCCGAGCGGATATACAAGTAATACATACATACATACATACATACACACACACAAAACACAATTCTTACGGGTCTTCCTGGGTTTAGTTATGTATCACCACACATTAATATTCACACAATGTTATTATATGGCCTTTAGATTGTGTGAATAGGCCATACAATCAACAATAAGTCAGACTACGGCTTCACTAAGTACAAGTCACAATATAAATAAAGACAAACTTTCAATATGCATTCACTGTAGTCTATACAGTATTGTCAAAGTGTAAAATTAATGTTAATTAAACTTAAGAGTAGCAATTACACTGTAGTCCAAAGTGTAAACTATAAAAAAATTTATTCAATAAATGAATGACAATGTCCTGCCGTAGTCCGGCACTTAACTTTTAGGTTTTATGTGCACTGTGGACAGAAGTGCTCATTGAATATTGTCGAAGTGACAACTATTAATAGCTACTTAACAGTCTGAAGTGTAAACTATTGGCAATCACAACGCAACACGCAACACTATACAGTCTCGTACTATAAGGCTAGTAAATTTCCAATACTGTCATCACTCTAATAGTACTGTCACGTACTTGTAATGTTTTTGCTTCTAATGCAATAGTTTTGTCCGTCTGTCTGTATGTCTGTCCACATTTTGTATCTTGTACGCTACAGGTCGCAATTTTGAACTCATCGTGATCAAACAACTTCTAAACGCTCACAAATGCGATTTAGGTGTTCTGTATAGTTTTTGGTTACAATTCATTGTATACGTTGTTCGCATTTAGCAGCTAAGGGGACCTTCTTTCAAAATTATATAAATTTTTTGATACTGAGCGTAAACATCTATTGAAATGGTGCATGTCTGTCTATTCGCACCCTTGTCGCAATTTTCAACCGATTAAATTCAAACAACTTCTAAACGCCCACAAATGCGAGGGAGAATTGGTGTAATGTAATATAATGTAATGTCATTGCTTTATTGTCAAACATAACAGCAACATGTGCTGATTTCCATAAGCAGACATTCTTAATAAATACTAACTAAATTACAAGTAATAGTATTATTAAAAAATATTTATACTTAATTAATTAAATATTAATACTAAACATTACCTTAACCCCATTAATCATTTGTTTAAATTGAATTAAAAATCCTTTGTAGTTTTACATGAATAAACAATGGGATTGAATTCCATAGAAGGAGGAACATTTCTTTATTAAAAAAAAATGAAGAGTGAAAGAACAATCATTGTCTTCTCGCTTGATTTTTTGCAAACAGGCTAGTTGAAATAATTAAGAAAGAAAAGCAAGTGAATATTAAAGTTAAAGCCTTTAAAATGGATACATTAAGGGAGTGGTCAATAGTTCGTTTTTTTGTAGGGGGTTATTAGAAACTGCACGCCACAAAGAAATCCCAAAGTCAATTTGAGAAAATAATAAAGATTTAAATAAAGATTTGATATCGCTTGTAATTTAAAAAGCTGCAAGCATTTAAATTAAATTTTACTATAAACCTGATTGCAGTGAACATAAAACTTTAGAAAGTAATCAGAACAAATTACTAAATATTATGTATGAGCCGCAGTTTATATTGTTGTTTAGATTTGTATTTATAAAACACCATATGCTCTGTTTTGGTAACATGAATTTCGATATCATTAGTCAAATACCAATTATGTACATTTCTAAGGACATTCTCTAATTCAGCTTTTAGTTGTAAAGATGTATCAGATTTACATACGGATTCAATATCGCCTGCATAAAAAGCTGCAACATTTAGTACTCGTAATATATAGTCAAAAAATAGTATAAAAAGAACAGGCCCGAGAACACTTTCTTTAGGAACTCCGCCATTTAATGAAAACGATTTGGATTTTTAATCCCCTATCTTCTAAGAAAACTTCAGGCCAGTCAATCAACTAAATAAAATTCTAATTAAGTACGTAGGTAGATTTTGTTTGTCATAAAGCTTTTGAATGAGCTTTACATACTTACATGTGTCCTCAGAATGAAGAGCTGTAGCGCGATGACACCATATGCCAGTATCAAAACTCATGCACTCAAATCAAAATACTTTAATATGAACATGGAATGGAACATGACAAAATTTTAACTTTTTTATAACATATTTTAGCCTAACGGGTCGCCCATAAATGGCGTCATTTAAATATCGTCATGTTAAGTTTCTCTTTTTTCAGCGTAACAATTTCATAAATGGATGTCGTTTGCAAAGGACTGTTACTAGTCTCCAGTGGTCATTTCTGTACTACCCACACCAACTTCAAACTTCATTTGTATTGATGCTACTCGTGTACGCTAAATGTCGCATTACTAAACTGACTCAGGTGAAACAAATTTTTATCAACTCTAAATGCAATGTATATGTTTTGGTCTAGTTGCCCCTCCCGTAATTATCAGTAAAATAAAACAAGAATCAGAACGTTTTGTTTTTTGTGTGAACAATATCCAAGATTCCGTGTAGAAACTACGTTGTTTCTTATCCCTTAATGTACAGTAAACTTTGTATATATGCAACTCCGTGGGACCGGCCAAATCTGTGCCTTTTAGCAGTTATTCTTTTAACCATGTGAGATATTTTAATTTTAACAGAATATTGATGCTGATAGACTAATGAACTACTGATAGTAGTTTTGAGCAGTCGACAGTCATCAAGTGTGATGTGTATTCAATAAATAACGTACACTTACATAAAACCTAATTAAATGAACTTAAAAATCTACAGAAGTTAAGGAAAGTAAGAAGGTATTGGTCAGGTACAAATGCAGTCACAGTGTTATCCCTGATACTTCGTCCCTCAACTAAAAAAAATCCTTCTATGTACTCTTACACAATGACGTGTCTAGAGGTTTATGTGTAAAATACTCTGTATGCGAGAGTACAACTGGTAATATTCTATTGCTAGAATACAAAATCAAATTATGAATTCTATTGCTAGAATATTTCAGAGTATAGTGTTCATGAAAAATGAGCAAACAGTTTCGGAGCTTGTGCTTCGTTCAATTTAGTTCTCGACTGATTTTATTGTTCTAATATTCCTACTAAAGCTAACTAAAATCGTTAATAAAATTTATTATTCAAACATGATAGTTGTCCAAATATAATTACTTTTTGAGAGGCGGATTCCACACTTAACACTGAGGTGTGGAGTGAAAATTCCATAAATTCATACAAGCATTTTCAATTATAATATATAGAATTCATTCTTACATAGATATATATAATAACTTAAACATTAACAGAAAAATATTATCCTACAATTCAACATAATATTTTTTACTCTCTATACTTTACCGTAATTTATTACCTACACCAATATAGAATAATACAGTTCATTCACTCGGAAGTGCACTGCTGGAATGAGCTTACGCTGCATATCCAAAGACATGCGGAATGAGCTACACAAGCCTAATATATCCACATGAATGAAATCATTATATTTTCTATAGACTGCATGTATTTAATATATTATACGTAAACATCGTCATTAGCTTACGCCTATATGTAACACCCTTCTTATTATTTCTTGGAGGTAAATAATGCACAAATATAATAATAATGACAATAAAAAATAATAATACACATAACATGTCATATATACAAGTTCAATGTTACGTATTATTTCATCCGTGGGGCAAGTCCAAGTTCATTTTATGAATCCATCCAGCGATGGGTAAGTAAACATCTGTTTCTCAATAGCCGTATAACCTGTTGTCATTTTTACAGCAGTATCCCTTAAGAAGTGTATGTTTCCATCCCTCTCAGGTGAATCGTCCTTCTTATCCCCAAGCATGGGAGCTGTTGAAGCAATAGAAGGAGATGTTGACAAAGCGTGAGCTTTTACACCATCACCAGATAATGCTGCTAGCTTTGGATTTGTTTCCGTGGGGCGAGTAAACCATGCCATCCACTGCCTGGCGGAGAGACGAGTAGATCTGCCTCTTCGCGTCCAAAAATTGTAAAATCCAAGAATCACCACAAGAACTCCAATTATCCATAGAAATATCGTGGTCCAAGAAAAATACTCATCCGTATTGCCAGTCCATATTTTAGGTTCCATCGATTTCCCTGTAAATGTTTCATTTAATTTGTCCATATCCAAATTTGGAACCAGTATAAAGAAGCAAAGAATACAAGATCCTCTCTTTCAATGAAAATCAAGTCCAGTAAGTTTTCTCTATAATTATTATTCAGTACTGTAAAAGTAGAGCTTATAGGCAAAGTAAACACACCATTAGAACAAATAATTTACCGATTAGTCAAATGTTTGTGTAGTCCAGGACAATAGATATTAAATCGTCCATCAAAAGCTTCAATTTGGAGCGCATGCTCCAAATCATAAAAAGTCGTATTGTGACAGTAACAAATTTTATACAATTGTTGGGCTCTGCAAAAACTGCTACGGGGTTTACATTTTTGATGTGTAGTTGCAATCACTCTATTTTAAATTGCAGATCTATCTCAGTATCGTAGACACAGTCATTTGCAATCAAGGTGAGCGCATTTCTGGGCCCTGTATACTCTAACCAACAAGTCCTATTATCAGTCTTCATCATCAGTGTAAAAGGTCGGCCTCCACTACTGTGAGATTGGGATTCACTAGTGGCACAGTGTAAATTAAAATACAGCATTTGTCCAGGTGAATTATTTTTGCAGGAGTGGAACTCTGCCAATTCCAGAGGACAGTTCGCACTACATGATAATGTGAGGTTCAAGCAATCAAACAGTCTATCATTCATTCTTCCTTGTCGCAAAAGTTTCTGGGTATGTTTAATTACGTCCTTACTCAGTACTAGTCGAGATACGAGGTAAGCCATACCATATTCCATTTCCTCACGTTCAAGTGAAAAATCTTCTAATTTACCATAAATCCTATTAATGTCCTTATTAATTTGCAGCATGTGAACTCAAAGAGCTCCCATCTCATTAAATTGTTTCCATACTCGCTTTTCCAAAATGTTAAATTTTTCTCTCAATGATTGCAGATGTTAATCGTTCGTTGAAATTTGGTAAGCTGCCTTAAAGGCATACCGAGTCCTGCACTTGCCATCACAAAAATTGTCGTCATCGCTATAGCTGTAAAGATAAATCGCTTCTCCCTACGTTGAACGATGGTATTATTTGCTGTGGGCACTATTCCAGTAGGACATATTGTTTTGATCGTTGACTTGAAGGTACGATTAAATTCGTTATCGCATATTTTCCCTCAAGTGATTATGGCTTTTAATATCTCTATTAACAAGCAATCTGTCGTTTTTGGTGTTATTGAATGGTGAAATTAATTCACACGGTGAAATGAGTTTGATTTGCAGATGCACCAAATTGTATCCATTCACTGCGAGATGAGAAGACCTACGCCATATCACAGCGGGATCTTAAATGCCATTCCTTCACTCAACAAACATAAGAAAAACAACAACAATAAAAATGAAAATCCAAGTACAGTAATTATAAGAGGAGTGTTATTTTGTTCTTGTCTCTCCCTAATTAATTCTCAATCGCGATGATATTCCTTTTCTCTTTCTAATTCCTCTTCCAAATTATGCAGAAAATTACCGGCCTGATCATGTTCCCATTTCCTCCTTGTAGGTGTATCTTTTTCTCTTATACATTTCATAGTCCGTGCTATTTCAGCCTAGGCTCTTTCATCAACAATGTGCTCATTGAAAACCGGAATTGGAATGAGTTCTTCACCCTGAGTTATCGCTCTCTCATCCTCCGTTCCCCATTCATCCATATCCATTTGCTACCTGCATGTAGGAATGAGAGATTGGAGTACGGGTCCTATCACTAGGTGGTACTTCTTGTTCTTGGTTATACACAGGGGCACGATGACAGATTTCATTATACTTTGCAGTATAACTAAGAAGAGCTTGAACTCTAGGAATTTCTTCCTGTCCATCATCCTCTTGGTCATCAGCTAGACCTATCAATGTCAACAAGCTTTAGTGACGGGGGCGTGACAGGCTTTTGGTTAGTAAATCCGCTGCTAGATGTTTAGTTTTTTTCTGTCGCAGCACCACTTGTCCTGTTTAAACTAATTCCCTCACCCAAAAAATTCTAACTTGCACATGCTTGGTCCGTTTGTGGTGTCGATTCTTGCTATAGATCAACTGTAAGCCTGAAGCAGAGTCTGTCTATTGATTAATGGGATCATACCAACTTCTGGCACCCATGTCGCATAATAGGTTATGCATCCACAATCCCATTTTGGACCCCGAGTTAATTCCATATACTTCAGCTACACATGTAGACATGACAATCAAATTTTCCTTTTTGCATTTACAATCTACTAGGCTACCGTTTATAAGTATCCCCTCAATTGTTCAATATTTCTATCGACCATGTGCTCAGAGAACTCAATGAACGTGAAGTCAGTGATGCCTATGGGTTCCACTTACACAACGATGTTCCTAATGTAACAGGAAGAGGTTTTGCTGATGATATTGCTCTCGTTTCTGGTTCTATTCAAGGAGCCCGTGAATTAACAAAGATAGCCATTGCAAACTTTAACAAGGTTGGGTATGACATTAACATAAATAAATGTAAAGTCATTAACATCGTAAAAGGACAGTTATGCGAAGAGCCGCTGGTTGTTGATGATAACAACATCATTGAGTCCATCAAGAAAGAAGAAACGGTAAGGTATCTGGGTGTTAATTTTAATAATGAAATTTCCTTTGATCCTGCTTCTTCAATCCAGAATTTCACCAAAGATCTGCAGAATTTAGTTGGGACTCCTATGCTATTTCCAAATCAAAAGATTGCCGTTATTAATCAATATTTATGGCCATGTCTTACTTATTCATTGCAAACAGCCCCCTTAAACAAATTGCCTAAAAAATTTCTTGAAGACTTGGATAAGTTAATTCGAAGTGCTGTCAAAGATATTCTTGCTATTCCTCATGATTCTCCTAATGCATTGTTGTACACTTCGAAAAAGTGTAGGGGTCTTCAAATTATGAGATCTACTTGGGAAGCATTTATTCAACACTACAACATTTGTGTTGTTCTATTAAGTTGCAATGACCCATATATACCATTTGTTAAAGATTTGAAGTCCGAAATGAAAAGCTGCATTGCAGCTTTGCAACTTAATGAGGATCAAGTGCAGCCTATGCTGGATTCACGTCCTAAAACGAAACCTAGTAAGATATTAAGGGAAATTTTGAGGAATCAAGAGTATGATCAATGGTGTTCTTTTCCTCTTCGAGGACAAGGTGTTGAATTGTATAAAGAGTGTCCGTACGGAAATCGAATCATTATTGACAAATGCGGCTTAACGTCTTCAGAGTGGTTAAATACATTAAAAATGTCTGCTAATGTTTATCCCGTTAAAGCAATTCCAGGTCGTTCGCTAGAATCATCCCTTTGCAGGCACTGCAAAGAGAAAGAAACCCTCGCTCATGTTCTAGGGAAATGCCATGTGGGAAGCTTACTGAGAAATACTAGACATCATGAAGTTAGAACTATTATTGCTAATCATTTGAAAACGCTTGGTTGGATTGTGCATGAAGAAGTGACTGATGGCGCTTCAAAAAGGGTTGACATTATCTGCTGGCGAAAAGATTTACTGTCAGGGTACATTCTGGATCCGACAATACGTATGGAGCAGTCATGTAGTCAAGCGGAAGAAGTTAATATAGAAAAGCAGGCGCATTATAACCCTTGCATTCCTTACTTTCTGGACAAGTACAAACTGAAGAAGTTGGAAGTGGTTGGACTTCTCGTTGGAGCTAGGGGCACTATAACAGAATTCTTTGAATCATTTCGCAAAGAATTGCGTCTTCCATCAAAAATTATTGAAGAAATCGTAGTTGCTACAATTCGAGGATCATGCCGAATTGCCCACAATCATTTATATAATATGAATTTATCACAAAGTTGATTTCAAGTTGATCATTTAAAATAATGTTTTTGTTTGTTATTCAAAAATCATAATTAACGTGTAAATAATGTTTTTTGTTTTTACTGTGTCTTAATGGCAAGCGTAATAGTGCGCCAGTTGTAAATAAAATTTTACTATCTCTCTTACTCCCATTACCGAGCGAGCTTTACTAGCTCCAGTGGCAAAACCGGCATCCGCCTGTACCTCCATAATCAACAGTCCTTTAGGATGTCTATAGTCGCGAATACTATAATTCCTGGTATGATATAAATATCGCAGAACTCGCAGTGCCGCATAATATTGCCTGCGGTCATATTTCTAAAAGTGCTGAGATAATCTTTGTACAGGATAGGCTATATCTGGGCGTGAAACTCTGCAGATAAACAATAATGAGCCCATTAACGATTGATAGGGTAGAGCGATTTCTGATTCCCACCCCCCCCCCCCCCCCTCCTTTCCAATTTTTCAATGAGCTTGGTCTGTTTTATCTTGAATTCCTGAGACAAAAGTTCATTCAGAAAATCGAAATCCATATCGTAGGTGGCTGTTGCCAATGAGTCGTCTAGAAACCAGGTCATCTTCACAGTGTGTGGTTTATTCTCATCCTTCCAGTGTTTGATGTAATGACAAGGATCGTACGGGCTCTGTCTGTATCCTCTTTCCGTCATAAATTCTTGTACCAGAAGAGCAAAAAGTCTGAGTTTTTTGATTAACCCATATAGAGCTTTACAGAGTAGTTAAAAATACTTATTTCTTAGGCTAAATCCTTGAGGTTGCTTCATATATGGTCTTTGTCCAGCTGGAATTGATGCGTTGGCAAACGCCTGGTTCACATTAAACTGACAAACTGCCTTTTCAGTCGCCGCTGCTTTAGCTAGTAGTGTACGGAAAGTATCATACTTCGCGGTGGGAGCAAAAGTCTCCTTTTTTCCATCTGTATTATCCTGAAGGTCTCCTCTTACGCAAAGGCGCGCCTTGAATGTATCAGTTCCTTTCTTATACGTATATACCCATCGACATGGTAGTGCCTAATAGCGTATATCTTTTTTCAAGTAGTTGGATGGTGGTTTGGGTGGGCGCCTTACCACTTCCCAAGTTCCATCAGCTAAGAGTGACTCCCACTCTTCTTCCATAGCTTCCCACCATTCGTCCTGATCAACAGATTCTGCAACCTGCTTGTATTACTGGGGCACTATCACCGGCTTAGCGTGCTCACGATGAACAATCTCTCTGTAATTCCAAATGCATAATCCTTCTGCCAACCGGGTTTGGATTTGGTCCGTGTTGTCCGTCGAACTGCGCTCTCCCTAATCTGAGCTTCACCATTGCTGGCACTCGTTGAAGGTAAAGGCTCTACTACCACTTCAAAATCCTCAAATTCCTCTGTAGGGGATTTTATAGGAATAGGAGATTGTAGCGTACGTTCGAAGTTATCGCCATCCTCAGAGTCGGGAGACGGTGGCGAGGTTGATTGTTGCTGACTCTCATTGAGCATCTGAAGAGGTGTGTCAATAACCTATGGTGTATTTGTCACAGTACAAGGTTCCGGTTCAGTTGGAATTGTAATTTCTTTAAAATCCGGATCATCCTTTACGTCCACGATTAGACCATCATCACTGTCACCTTTAATATCCACCACAGGTAGTAGGGTATGTAATGGTGTCGGTGGTTTAGTAATTAATGGCGGTGGTAATTAATTTAGCCATCGCGCGACAGTCCTGCTCCTATCGAAATCAGGATAGTTGGGATCATAGGTTTCAGGAGTTAATAGTCTCCTATCCAGCGTATTCGCAGTTGAAAGGCCGACACTGCTTGGCGCAAGTGTCTTTTACAATCTCTTACTTCTTTGATATTATAGAAAATATCATTTCTGTCGCGAAATAAATGATGCGGTGGAGCATGTGGAGGTAAACGAGACTTAAAAAAGTTCAGGTTGGTCGACCAAAAATATTCCCTTTTCTTTGGGTCGTAAATACGATAATATTTTGTCGATTCAGAATATTCCATGAAAAGGCCCTTACTAGTCTTTGTATCCCATTTATTTTCGATGAGCTTCTTTTCAGAGCTTGGACACCCCTATATTTTTAGGTGGTTCCAATTTACTTGTAGTCCCGTCATTGTAGCCGTATGTATAGCATCTTGCCAAAAGCAAGTTTAAATATTCGCCTCTTCCAGCAAGGATACAGCCGTTTCCCTCACAGTGCGCACTTCCCTTTCAACTTAACCGTTGGCTTCAGGGCAAGCCACTGGAGTTTGTTTATGAATGATGCCTTTTTCACTGCAAAATTCAGCCATGACTAAGTTAAAATCTCAGTACCGGCGTCCGTCTGAATGTATTGGACTTTATTGCCATGCCTCTGATTGTTAATCGACTTTACGAAGTCTATAATTGACTGCACAATCTCCACTTTAAGCTTAGTATCATGAAAAGTCACCTTCCTATAAGCTAAAACATGGTTTTTTGTGACCAGGAAAAACTTATTTTTCTGGTTGGATGTTTCGCATGCATACGCGAGATCGCAATGAATATATTTCTTCACCTTAAGTCCTTTTTCAGGTGCAGTGCGGAATGAGCGTCGCGTAGCTTTAGCCCTATGACAGACTATACAGTCATGCTGAGGCTCCAATTCAAATCCATCGTTGAGAGTTGCAGCTCCAAGCCAAAGCGTATTCCGAAGATATTCAAAACTTATGTCCCATACGTTCATTCCACCTATTAATCTTCTTAATAGTGAGTCCACGTGCTCGAAGGCAAAAAGAGAGCGATGTCGATGGTCGCAACAACATTACTAACAGTCCAGCTTCATCTTCCTTCTCTTTGACGGTAACCCCAATATAAACATAATTGGGCTTTTTCTTCAATTCCTGTGCAGGTCTGAAGAACTTCACGCCTTGTTTATCACCTTAATACTTATACTTCCCCTCCCAAACAATACGAGTGAGAGAAAATAAGTTCGCAGCTCTAGGCAAATACCACACACAAGTCAATATCTGGGGTTCCCAGTTTTTACCATTATAAGCTAACACTACCACTGTTCCATGTCCTGGAGAATGTACTAACAAATTGTGCGCCAGCCTAATGGGCCTTGGCTTCGCCCTGTCATAATACTCCGTAAACCACATACCGTTCACACAAGTGCATATTTGCACCAGAATCACAGGGCCATATAAAATAATTCCTTAGTGCTGTATAACCTCGTTCTAGTCCACAATAGGAATTATATAATGTCTGAGGCTTTTGCTTTCTGGGTTCACAGTTCATTCTGTGCTCATCCGACTCGTGTATTATGGCCTAAGGGGCTGTCATGTTGTAAACCTCAGGCACTGCACGAATCATAAAGGCGGTATCTCTTACGTTATGTACGTAAGCATGATGTACTCTATTACAAACTTCATGAAAATTTTCTATACTATTCTCATAGTCTTCCTTCACAGGCATTGCCATATACGCAAATGGGGGGTTTGATAATAAGTTGTTTTTCTTTTATTATTCTCTGTCGTTCCCTAGCATCATCAACTATTTTCAAACCGCTTAAAATACGGTTAAAGTTGTGAAAAGGTTCAGGGTGACGTCGTGCTTCATCTCGTTTCGCCTTCATGTACTGTGCGTACCAACTCGTCGGTCCAGTTGAGGAACAATGAGGTTGTTTGTAAGTAAGATTATATGAACGTGGGATACAGTGTACATTTTTAACTGTCACATCCACTTCCATAGCTAAATGAACTCTGTTGTTCCCTTGCTGTCTATTTTGGTATTGGTTTTGGTTTCATGTCCCTCCACCATTTCCTCCGGCTGCTGTGGGCTCTCCAGAATTGTTCTGGTTAGGTCCCTTAGGTTTGGGATTATTATTCGCTCTTGCAGCGGCTCTACACTAGGCACGATTTTCATCGGGGTGGGGGGCGTTGCCACGTCTTCTACCAGTTCCACCCTGTCTTCTACTTTGTTCTCCTCCAGTTCCTGCACCATTTCTACCATATTCTAGTGAGGGCTGATTAAATGGTCTGGGTCCACTTTGTGAAATTCTAGGTTTTCCAGCGTGCTTCCTATAACACCTTGCCTCCTTATGACCAGGAATCTGACAATGTAAGCATCTCCCTTTAAATGGTATTTCACCAGGATTACGCCTGTCATTACGCAGTGGTGGATAACAATCAAATTAACCATAGAATTCATCGACTTCGTTTTTTTCGCGACCATATCGGATTTTCCGTTTTGTCTAATTTTTTTCTCCCTGAGCTTTGAATGCCACTCCGGAATCCATTTCATTTTTCAAAAGCTGTAATTTTTTACTGTGAAAGCTCCTTGCTGTAAAAAGCTCCCGGCGAAAAAGCTCTAACAGTTTTTCTGGTGTCTTGCCCTCTACAGTTCTCCACGCCGTCATAAATGAATTAAAACGCAAAAGTTTATTCAACTTAGAGGTAGTGAAAAAAACTAAATCATCATCCTTCACAGTTCCCTGTTCTTTAACAATTTTTGCTCACACACTGTATAGATCTGTCAAATATCGGAATCCTGTCGTACGTTGTTCTACGTTATTGCAAAGCTGAGAGAATTTCGTCCTGCCTTCTGCCGTAGGACTGTTCTAATTGTTCATACGTGGCATGAGATGCAGGGAGTTCGCCGACTATTACTTCTACATTCGCCGAGACTGCAATCCGGATGATATTTTTACAACAGCTATCCGCAGCCTTTCAATTATTAATAAGCTTCTTTTCAGCTTCATCAGGAGCATCAGCAACTCGTGCCTTGGGCTCCTTTCATGTACCCTTCACTGTCTCATAATTAAATTTGTTGAAGGAGATCCTGTAGCCTACCTTTCCACTCCCTACATCCTATCCCACCGTCTAACTTTGGGAACTCAATAGAAGGAGCAATATATCTTTAGGCTATCTCTGCTACAATTCTACAAATTTTTCAATTGTCCCTTCTAGTTCAGTAATATAGGTTTAATAGTGAGTTTCTCATTCCGTGATTTTTAAACAATGTTTCTGAATAACGTGTTTATAGAAGTTTTGGAACCTGCTTATTTTTTTGTTAAAATAAGCTTTAGCAGCCACAATCACACGTGAATGTTATGTATATCGGATCTGTCCCCTCTGTGGTTCTACAGTGTCGCCCCCAGAATAACTGTCTACTGCTGGTGACTTGATTTGCTGAGTTGATATACGAACCTTGACTACAGGTTGTACAACGTTTTCAGACATAAAAAATTACAAAAATCAAATCTCAAAATAAGCAGTCAATGATCAACAGTGTTTCCTCAACAAGACAAAAAATTCAATTTTATCGCAACACGAAAAAGAAATAAATAAATGAGTCGAGTTCTAATTTACATAATATTATATATAAAATCTTACTTTTAAGATATTCTTCTATCTGTATGCGAGAGTACAACTGGTAATATTCTATTGCTAGAATACAAAATCAAACCATAAATTCTATTGCTAGAATATTTCAGTGTGGTGCTCATGAAAAATGAGCAAACAGTTTTAGAGCTTGTCTTTCGTTCAATTTCAGTTCTCAACTGATTTTATTGTTCTGATATTCCTACTGAAGCTAACTAAAATCGTTAATTAAATGTATCATTCAAACAGGATATTTGTCCAAATGTAATTACTTTTTGAGGGGCGGATTTCACACTTAACACCGAGGTGTGAAATCGAACTGTCAAAAATTTATACAAGCATTTTCAATTTTAATATATAGAATTCATTCTTACATAGATATATATAATAACTTAAACATTAACAAATAAATATTATTCTACAATTCAACATAAAATTTTCTACTTTCTATACTTTACCGTAATTTATTACCTACACCAATATAGAATAATACAATTCATTTACTCAGAAGTGCACTGCTGGAATACGCTTACGCTGCATATTCAAAGACATGAGGAATGAGCTACACATGCATAATATATCCACATGAATTAAATCATTATATTTTCTATAGACTGCATGTACTAATATATTATGCGTAAACATCATCCTTAGCATATGCCTATATGTAACATTATGTGACTAAAACTTTCATGCTATAGTACAAAATAAATTCCTTACAACTGTTTATTCCATTTATTGAATGCCCAATAACCGAAAAATACTAAAGGGTGTGCACGTGCTACGTCATTTACTAGAGTAGGTGGAACTACATGAAGTTATCTGGGATTGGAAGATTTACGCATAGAGTAATGGAAGTAGACGGGGGGAAGTAGCGTCTTGAGATTGATATGAAAGGAAGTGAGGGACAGAGATACAGAGGGAGATATGTAGGCAGGTACGCGTAATGCGTCATTTAATTAAGTGCAATGTTATGAGACATGGAGAGAAAGAGGGCGAGATGTAGGTGAAAAGATAGGTACAATCATTGCCTAGTTAAAAAAAATGCAATTTAATGAAATAAAATGAGAGTGAGAGTGATGTAGGTACATAGGAAGGTGCGTAATGTATTATTCAATCAAATACAATTCAATGCAAAGGGATGCGAGAGAGACAAAGCGAAATGTAGATAGGTAGATTCACGTAATGCGCAATTCAATTAAGTGCAATGCAATTAGACGGAGAGATAAAAGAGATGCAAATAATATGGTAAGTAGGTAATAGTAGTCTGTACATAGTGCCTGACAATTGACAGGACAGGATGAAAAATGAAAATCTTTTGTGAGCCCATAGCCAGAATGAATCCAACTGAATGTTCTCGTGTGTCTGTTCACTGCTACTAGTGTACAATTTTCTCGATTATACCGCTTTTCTACTCGTGTAGCCTTCCTTTGGATTGGCTTTAAACTTGACTTTGACTTTCAGTGCCTTTGTTTTGTTTCCAAACTTTTGTATTCGACTTACAAGGAAAGCACACCGTATGGTACACCCAGATTTTAAAACCACATAGTGTAATCGATTAACCTACCTTAGTGTACTACAACGCTAAAACAACTCGGTCGCATTTTGCGCCGTTCGCTCACAGTTGCCCGCCAAAGTTTAAAAAAGTCGATTTTTTTGATGTTTCGCCGCCCCATAGTTCCTACAATTTTCATCCGATTGTCGAAAAAAATGAATTTTTGGGATCTCCAGAACATTATCTTAAAAGTAATCTCTGGGTTTTTAAAAATTCGAAAATTTTCATTTTTTCCAAAAAATAATTTAAAAAACCGTCTTTTTGAGGCCCTAAAAAATACCTAATTTTTTGGAAAAAATGAAAATTTTCGAATTTTTGAAAACCTAGAAATTACTTTTAAGATAATGTTCTGGAGATTTCAAAAATTCAATTTTTTCGACAATCGGATGAAAATTGTAGGAACTATGGGGCGGCAAAAAATCAAAAAATCGACTTTTTAAACTTTGGCGGGCAACTGTGAGCGAACGGCGCAAAATGCGACCTAGTTGTTTTATCGTTGTAGTACACTAAGGTGGGTAAATCGATTACACTATGTGGTTTTAAAATCTGGGTGTACCATACGGTGTGCTTTCCTTGTTAGTCTTTTATTGTCTCGCTTAATTTTTGTCGTGCTTGAGTTTAACTTTTTGTTTTCCTCTATTTGTTTTTCACTTTCTTTTTATTTCAGCTTTACTTTTACTTTCTGCTCCTGTTTTTGTTTTCTTACTTTCTTTTGTACAAATATTATTTTGTTTCAAGTCAAGTCAGTGTATAATAAAATCGGCTGTGTGTATTAACAAATGTTGCTGCGAGTCATTAAACATTGGATTGTGTGCTTACGTAGTACTATGTATAGTGTAGACATGTAACCACTAGCGTTAACGGCACTTCCTATGTATAGGTATGTATATGCTATGTAATCTTATGTATAAGTTGTAAAAATAAAGAATTTAGCGCATTGACACTTTACCTACCAAGAACTATGTAAATAGGAGTGCAAAAAGTCCTCCAAACAGCTTCAAAACTTTCTTTGTTGCCATACAAATTTTTATATTTTAACTTGACATTTCGATGTTAAAAATATGTCAAATTTTATGTATAAAACAAAATTTTTGTTTTTGTGCTAAAAAAATCACTCTTTTGTTTTCAAGGCAATGTGAATATTGTTAGTTCCATTGTGTGCTTCTGTTAAGATGATAAGAGGTTACACGCGGTCGGCTTTATGAAATCAGGTGCTGTTATTTGCTTTATTTTATTATTTAATGTGCTTTGTCATTCTGTTAAAAAGGAGCATTTGTTGCAAACTTCAAACAGCCTAAAGTGGAATACGGTGCATTCATCGCATCAGAGGATCCTGGTATAGGACTCTTTTGCTTTTCTTAATTCCTGGCCGAACTAGCTGGTTAAGGAACCTAAGGAAGATAGATAAGCAATAAGTCGATAGGAAAAATCTGAAGGCTATCTACGGAATGTGCTTGCACAATCCGCTTGTTTGGTATGTCCTAAGTGAATTTTTTTATAGCAAGTTATTCTAATTGGGATAAAAATGAGTCAATATCGGCCTAGTCCAATGATTATCAAGTGCAAAACTGTGATTGTGCTCGATTTGAAACTCAAAACAAACAAACATCTGAGTTTGAGTTTAAGTGATCTTTATTTGTGTCAAGGTTATCAGTACAAATGCACTGCTCTCAACCGACGGACACCATTATTATTACACAATACAATAAAATAAATTTAAATTAAAGTTAAAAGAAATATTCAACATCCAAAATCATATCATTACTAAATTATCAATCATAGTATCACACTTACACTCAAATTGGCTAATAAATAGAATATTCAATAGGAATTCTCAAGCTTATTAAGTTCTCAGTGAGTAATGATCTAAAATTACATGATTAATCGAGACATTTCACATTATCAGGTAATTCATTCCACTCGGTAATACTTCTATACAGGAATGAATGTCTAAAAGCCTCAGTACTACAATGGACAGATCATCTAGATCATATACTCAATGTTTCCTGACGTGTCTGATGACCTTGCTGCCGCAATTTAAGTTTACATCTCTTTTACTACAACGTTTGTTTCGGACAAACTATTAGGACAAAATACTACGAATCCAAAGCAGCTAAACTACTTCGGGTTTTTAATAAGATTAAGGTACTCAAAATGTGCTTTTGTGGATCTATTTAATATTTAACTACGTGAAAAGCATGTTTTGAGAACACATCTCAACCTAGAGGAAATTAAAGCATGTCAAAAATAAATACATCTGTAAAAACTTAACACCAACGTCGCTCACAAAAATTTAGTATTTTATTTTGTTTTGCATGCAGTAACATTATTTAAACATTTATATTTCATACTTTAATTATTTTTATACCTAATAATACGTCAATTAAATAAGTTGCAGCGCATGTTGTATCAAGACGTAAATCTACGAACCCCAATGTATTTCATGCTATACAAACTCAGATTTCTGGGGATCTGTTGGCTGAAATTCTTCCTTTTTGTTATCACCTTATTGCTTTTTAGGCATATTTAAGCAATCTATTGCATTTTGGTTACCGTGTAGAAATTCTTTGGTTGTAGTTTCAAGTCCAAGGAATAAGGTATATTGCAAAGAATGCAGTTTTCAAAAATGAACGGATAATCGCCAAAATTATTTAATTGGCAGAGTGTATTACAACTTTTTGTTAAGACACCATTTCAAAGTAAACCCTCAAGACAAATACAAATGCCTAAAGTGCCATATTCGCCTTTTTGGCGTTACTGTTTTCTATTTTACACTGTCTGTCAAAAGAAAGTTTCGATGCTTTGATTGCTTGTTTATCAACAGACATCCGTTAAAATTTCTAAAGAAACATACTGGCATACACATCGAGCGTAAATATCTACAAATACATAACTTTGCATTAGCTTCAAGAATTAGCGAAGCTGGCTTAAAGTTGCATACGATGTTGTACAGAAATAATTTACACGAGCGGATATAATAATAATAATAATAATTTATTTATTGAGTCGATTTGGCCGCAGCCCATACAACATTAGTTATTTACATTTTTAGCTTTACAGAGGTAGTTGATCCTCGGTTTGATATGATAATAAATATGTTTGATTTTGTATATGTAATTATGGTTATTTCTTGGCTGAAAAAGAGAGCATGTTAGTAATTATTCTTACACAGCATAATATAGTCATTCTTAGTCATGTTATAAATTAAAATGTGAATGTGTATAGCAGTATTGTTTTTTACGAGCGGATATAACTTGCTAACCCATCATACAAAAAAAGCCACTTTATGAAATTAAACTTGGCGACTAATCAGAAAGTGACAATGAATCTGAATCTGACAATAAAAGTGGCAGTGACTACGACTAGCTTGCCTTAATTATTTGTGCTAATTCTAGTTAGCTAAAACTATGTAATAAATTTGTTGTATGTTGTTTGTTAGTATTAAACAGGAAAATAATAAAACTGCATCCGGATTTTATTGAAATGCCTGCTGTTATTGCTGAGCACTCTTTACTTGCAAAAGATCCTTTGCAAATTTATTATAGAGTCCTGATCAAGCTTAAAAGGAATTTGTATAAGGCAAATCTTGTAAATCTTTTGCCGTCAGCCTCGAGTATAAACATTTATGCCGTAGAATTTGTACCTTCAGTGTGTTGGAATAGGTGGGGTGTACGGATCCTAATAATCGTTGGCCACTATAAAGGCAACGATATGTTCAGGAGTGTGGCTTAGCGGACAATTTTTAGCCACCAGTACATAAAGGTTGCCACTGAATCGAGAGCCACTATATCGGCATATTTTACTATTTTACAACGAATTAAAGCTATGGAAACATCCCACACGGCTCAAGTTGCGGCCCATATGGAGCTCAAAGCAGAAGTAGTCATACTAAAAAATCAATTAGAAAACTCCCGTGAATCAAGACGTAGAGCCAATCTAATAATTGTTGGTATAGAGGATATTGACCACACTACTGATCCTAGTGACCTTGAAGAAGCTGTTCGAAGTTTTTTTTCTAATGAACTGGACATTGACTCCACACATACCCCAAACTTCAAGTGTACTTTTTTAAAGAGCAAAACAACCTCAACAAATACAAAATCAAGAGTCCTGTGTGCTTTTGATAATGCAAAGGATGCCGATATAATTCGGTCTAGGCGGAACAAACTGCAAGATACTGAATTCTGGATTAATGACGACCTCTCTTTTGAGCAGAATAGAATTAAGAAACACGTTCTAGAGCAGATGAAAAATAAAAATACTACGGCAGATTCAAAAGTGGCCAGACTCTATGGGTACCAGTACCTAATTGAAAAAGTTGGTGACAACGAAGTATTTTTTACGTCAAATGGTAATCAACTTTACAAGATTCCCTCAATTCCGGGTTATGTTAAAAAACGTAAATGACTCGCCGGTCAACCCATAACTTTCAAGCAACCTCAAAATACCTCTGTAAATCTTGTCTTTTGGAATATCGATGGTTTAAATAACTTTTTGTCTTTAAATAATTCTGATCTAGTTAATATATTATCTGAAGTTGTATGTATATACGAAACCTGGAATGTGTCGCCTCAACTAACACTTAATAATCCGCTATTTGCTAACTACGATGTCGTTCACAGTGCGGCACTCAAGAACCATCAAAGAGGTCGAGCAAGCGGTGGTATTGACATCCTTGTAAATAGAAATGTCTTTCAAATTGAAGAAGTGGTTTTAAATAAAAATTATTTTGTAGCTCTTAAGTTAAATTATAAGCAATTTAAAGACTCAGTAATTCTGATTTGTACATACATGCCCCCAGGAATTGAATACGACTACCTTCTTACTCAACTACACGACATCTTAATTAACATAACTTCTAAATTTACTGGTTGCAAAATTGTGGTTGGAGGAGACTTTAATAGCAGAGTTGGGCAGCTGAACCAAATAGATGAAGAGTATGCTAACAACACTAGTTTGATTTCATGCCGCACTTCTTTGGATTTGAAATTAAATTCTCGGGGACCAAAAATAGTAAATATATTTGAAGAATATGGTTTTACTTTGCTTAATGGTAGGTCTTTGTCAGATAACCCTGCCAACTATACATTTGTGAATAATACAGGGAAGAGTGTTATTGACCAGGTGTGGTGCAATCTGAACATTATTCAAGATATTGGTGATTTTCAAGTTATGGATGTTTGTAACTCCTCTCATTTTCCCATCAGGGTGTCCTTTAAATCTATTGTTGTGCAAAGCAGTGTGCAATACTCACATTTACAGAAGCTTAAGTGGAGGCCCTCAAGACAAAATCAATTCTATCGCATCCTTCAGGACAACACGCAGAGTGATCCCTCAGCTGAAGTCAAGTGTATAAATCTGTTGAATTCAAATTGTGTTAGTGCCGTTCATCACGCAGCTTTACGAAGTAAAATGTTTTACACCATGCACTACCCAATTCAACACAAGTCTAAAAAGCCTTGGTTTGACAATGACTGTTCAAGAAGCAAGCAGCTATTTAAAAAATCTCTTACTGCCTGTAAAAAATCAAAATTCTCGTCAGATGAGCTTTCGGTTTACCTAAGTTTAAAACAAAAGTATAAAGAATTAATCAAGAAAAAAAAGAAGTCGTACTGGGAGCAAGTGAAACTTCGATTACAGAACGTACGTTCTACGTCTGATTTCTGGAAAACTGTTAATGCCTTTAGACCACGTTCTTTGTCAAACTATACCCTCTCCGCCTCGGTGTGGGAGGAATTTTACTCGCTAAATATGCCTCTAAAAGAATTAGGATGTAATATTAACTTTTCAAATGAAGACCCTGAACTGGACGCCGAAATTGTTGAAACTGAACTTCTTTCCGCCTTGTCAAAACTAAAAAATAACAAGTCACCAGGTACCGATGGTATACCGAATGAATTCTGGAAAAATTCTTCCCAAGCAATGCGAGACAAATTGCTAAACCTTTTCAATGCAATTCTGACATCCGAAGAAACGCCAAATCAATGGGCTGAGGTGGAACTGGCGATGTTGTACAAAAAAGGTGATAAGTCGGACCCAATTAACTATAGAGGCATTGCACTCATAAACACTATCTCAAAACTATTCACACAGATCATTTACCAACGATTGTATAGTTGGTGCGAGAACAAGAATATCATTCCGGAGTCTCAAGCCGGGTTTAGGAAGGGAAGGGGATGTCTCGATCAAATCTTTGTACTCTCGTCACTAATCCAAACACGGCTAAGAAGGAAAAAAGGAAAGTTATTTGCTATGTTTGTCGACTTTAGGAGAGCATTTGATTCTATAAATCAAACCTTACTTTGGCAAAAAATGCACTCAAAAGGTATTAGTGGGAAAATCATCAAAGTGATAAAAAGCTTGTATGATAATGCTACCTTTAGGGTACGTGTTGATGCTACTCATACTAAGCCTATGAACATTACCATGGGTGTCCTTCAAGGGGAAATTTTGAGCCCACTATTATTCTCAATTTACTTAAGCGACCTTGATGAATTTATGGAAGCCAACGGTGCCAAATCAGTATCCATCGGGGGGGCTAATTGGATTAATCATCTTCTGCTTGCAGATGACACATGCATTCTCTCTGAATCAAAGCTGGGGCTTCAAGAAAAAATTAACATCTTACATAGTTATTGCCGGATAAACTCACTTACTGTTAACCTTTTGAAAACCAATATAATTGTGTTTCGTGCGGCAGGAAGAACTCAAAAGAATCACCATTGGTACCTGGACGGCATGCAAGTTGCAGTTGTTAAAACCTATACATATCTTGGAATAACTTTTTCATCGTCTGGATCATTTTCGATAACCGCTCATGAAATGCGAAGAAAAGCAACTCAAGCAACAGGAGCAGTAATGAGTACCTTATCGTCGTCTAGAACGGACTCTTGGTTCTGTAGGTTGAAGCTCCTTCGGTCCATTATTTTATCCGTTCTGTTGTATGCTGCTCCAATATGGGCCCTTCGATACTTCAACCTCCTCGAAGTAATCCAAAATCAATTCCTCAAGAGAATTTTGTGCTTACCTCGTAACACGCCTGCGTATATGTTACGAACGGAAACCGGATTGAAACACATTAAAGTTCAAATCGTACGTCTGACCCTACTTTTTTGGTCACGGCTTCTGTCGTTACCCGAAACTCGGGTTCCTCGTCAGTGTTACAATCGTTTAGTCATGCTTCTCGACTTTGAAACTTCAAATCAATCCGAAAACTGGGCTGGGGCAGTGCGGCAACTGCTTATCGACACAGGTTTCAGCTTTGTCTGGACCTCACAAGATCCAATTCAGGTGAATGAAAACCTAGAAGCTATTCTTGAAATAGTTAACAATCAGTGCATTGAAAACGACATGATAAGAGTGCAGGCATCCTCGTTTAGTGAATTTTATAAAGAAATTAAGCTTGACCCCAACATTGCTGAATACTTGTTATTTAACATCCCTATTGGATGTACCCGTATCTTTGCGCAACTCAGACTTGGATCCAATAGGCTTAGAATCAACGGAGAGTGTGTCGTATTTGACGATAAGGAAACTTGTGGCCTGTGTGGGTTAGACGTCGACGATGTGTATCATTGTTTTGTAATGTGCCCTAGGTTTGAAATGCACAGGCGGTCCATATTTGGCTTTTACATGTCAACCATTCGGAACCGGTATAGTTTTTTAAACGTGCTGCGAAATCAATCAGTGTCAAATATCTATAATCTGTTCCAGTTTTCTCAAAAAGTGCTGCAAATCCGCGGAGCCGGGCGATAATTCACGGGGCAGTGATATAGTTTTGTATCGGCGGTTGACTTAAATGAGTCACCCTATCTTCACAAACGCACCCATACTCTTAACAAACGCTTCCAAAGTTCTCACAAACGCTTCCGAAGTTCTCACAAACGCTTCCGAAGTTCTCACAAACGCTTTCGAAGTTCTCACATCCACACACTCTCCACAACAGCATCACACAATCTTTACATCCGCTGCTCCATCTACTGTATCTGAGACATACTCGTGCCTTGACTTCACTGTGAATGTAAATTGATCCGTGTCACCGCCAAATCAGTACCTCACCGTAGAATTATACTGGAAAGAGTGGCGTCTTTCTGTAACCGTAGCCGGAGTTTTCCTACGTGGAAGGGAACATTTGTTAAGTGTAACTCCTATTCCCTGCCTTATATAAAATAATAAGAGGTCAGTTGACCAAAACATTAATAATATTTAATGATGTTTATATCTGTACCCGACGAATTTCAAATTCCAATCTCGTTAATGTCCACTTCGTATCTTTTATGCCTTATGTTTTCTCCTTACTGTTAGCAATACATCTGAACTAATATTTAACCTTAAATCATATGTAAATCATTATATGTATGTAATATTATGTTATGGGCAATGCCCTTATAAACATGAATAAATCTATCTATCTATCTATCTATCTATCTATCTATATTTTACTATAGGACCCATAGGGGTTTTAAAGAGAATTTTAAAATTCTCCACTACATCGAGCCACTATAGAGGTAGCCACTAAAATGAGAGTCCACTGTATGCATCGCTTTTAGTGCATCAAAATCACGTATTTCTTCCCTACACAATGGTGAATCGCCATTTATAAACATTACCTAAGCAGGAGCCACTAATGTCTAAAAACATTAAAGTAATTAGCATCTATGCTAATGATACGTATAATTGGAATACGCTTTTTGGCAATTGTTTTACATTATAAATTTTACGTGCCCTCACTACAAAACTATTGTTGCCCATTTCTATTTTATGGACTTCATGTCATTATTATTAGCACTTGTGAATTAGGCTTAGTAACAAAAACTGAAATTCCATGAACTGTTTTTCAATATATGATTCCTTTTGTATTCTGGTAAACAGAAACGGCTGTTCCTATCATTCATTTTGTAGCATTAGGAAAAATTATAACGATGCGTCATTTTTCCCTATGTAAATTAAACAACGCTAATTACATACTTTTTAAGTTTGTATGCGAAGCACAATCTGAAATAAAATATAGTTAAATTATCAACTCTTAACTAAACAGCCAGTCTCAGTCTCAAGACTTACTTCGTATTTTTTGTATAGTCAAACTTTGCATTCTGTCTGCATCACTATTAAAGACAACTACTGTCTTACTATACAAGTCAACTGACATTAGTCGATCGAAATCCAGGAAGTTTAGCATCCGCTAGTTTTATCTCATTCAGCTCTTTGTGTTAGCTTCTCAAACAAATGTAGTGAAAACTGATAATTATGAAAATCCGGCGCTTCGCGCCGAATTAGTCGATCGTGGGCCCGAGGTAGATGCTGAGCTCATAGCGAAATGCTTTTGTAGTAAGGCTAACATAAAAACACCGCCATTAAATGTAGACTAGGTAGGAGATTGGCTAGCTAAAATGAGCGACGTACGTACGATTAGTGCAGGTTCACATATAATTTATAAGTACAGTGAATGCACGAGTGGGTTTAGTATGAGTTTCAGTGAAACGAGTCGGTTAGATACTGGTGCTTGTAAAAGTAGTATTGGTAGCAACACTATATGTTAGAGTTAGCTGTGTGAATAGGCTTGGTAGGAAAAATGCTGGCACGAGGGGGTTATGTAAGAGTAATACTAGTGGGCTCGGAAACCAGTTAAAATCATCTTTATCTTGATTGAAAACCAGAATAGGCAAGTAATAATAACATTTTAATCGCTAAAGATCAGAAAGTGATATTATTAATAACACCAAAATTCTGAAAAAACAGAGACTAAAATCGAAACAGAAGAAGTAACGCTACAAAGTTCTTAGCAGAGCAGGTGTAGGGTACGAAAACTATAAAGAAAGAAAAGTACAGTGAAAATCCTATATAGATAATTATATACCTTATAAAATGGGAAAGTTCTAACATCGAAAAATACTGTATACTTAACACAAAAACCAACTCACGTTCAGATACTCACAATTTGAATAGTTCCGTTATACTGTAAAACTACTGTTAAAAAATTATTGTATATTGCAGTGTATTGTAAATACAATACAATATGAAGTTGCGACTGTACATTACAATAATTAAATACCACATATTTAGTAGTATCATAAATTACAATACAATAACAATATACAATTACAATTGGTGCTTTCGAAACCTTACCACTGACCCCTAATTAGGATTAAATTATTGTTATGATTATAATTTAAGTAAATATTTTTCAGATAGATTTCAATGTAAAACAAAAACAAAAACAGGGGCTTAGAACGCATTGCAGAAATACAATTTGGTGTTGTGTTGCAATTGTAATTTACAATGCTTTAACGCCTGAGATATATTGTAATTGTATTTACAATAACAATTGCAAAATTGTGAATGCAATTTTCTAAAAATACAATTACAGCTTACAATATAACGGCACAAACGCAACAAACATACTACAACCAAGCTCAATTGTATACTACTATTAGGAAAGCCCAACAAGAAGCACATTATGATAATCTAATAAGTGAAGTTCACACAGCTAGTAACCAAATAGATTTTTGGAATAATATCAAAACATTTAGAGAGCAGTCAACAATAGGCCACACTATACCGAACCAGACATGGAAATCCTTCTATGAGCAAATGCTGCCTACTAGACCTGCACGTATAGATGATCATAATTTTACACATCAGGTAGAGGAATTGGAAAAGGAAATAACAATTCTTGAGCTAGTAGCAACACTAAAAAAACTAAAAAATAAGTCACTAAGACCAAAAACAATCACTAACGAATTTTAAAACAACTAGGTATTAATAGCATTACACATTTACTAAATATATTAAACACAACATTCGCGCAGGACTGGTAATCTAAGATGTCCATTTGCATGTTGAAACTCCACTCGCGTATCAGCCTACAAATTTTTCATCAGAGTACGATTAATTTCATGCACCACGTGATCAAAATCAAGTTCTTCTGGTTCTATACTTGCATATTTTTTGAATAGTCGCAAGTCCATATTATATTTATAGTCCACAATTTCATTGTATAACTCTTTAATCAAATCTTTAAATTTGTTAACGCCAGTATAAAACTTGTCGTGTTGCTGCAGCCTTAAACACAAGGCAATTGGCTCGGGCAAAACCACATACTCGTTCTCACTGCAGTAAAATGTAAGCTTGCAATTTGTATTACTTTTATCTAACGGAAATTAAATCTTTAAATGTATGTTATAAAACGCAGGATCATTCTTTTTAGTGTTAAAACGTTCTAAGAATTTTCTAAAATCAGAGTCTCTGTGGTTATTCTCTTTTCTGAAAATTAAAAAGTTCTCACAGCCTTGGTATAGCTGTATAACTTTTTCCATACTCTCAGCCCCAAACTTCAAGTTTGCACCCATTGGAATACTATCCATGTCAGTTTCAAGTACATTGGCATACGGATAACGGTTTCCTGACAAAAATCTTGATCTGTTTTGCTTAAAATATAATAAAAGTGAGTTTGAAATTTCAATGATGACACTTTTTTATGAGAACAGGTTCTGGAATAGCATATGTGTATTGCCAGTGTCCAAGCTTAATGCTTTCTGTGCAAAATCAAACGGCATTGTGTCTTGATTTAACCTCAACTTTGTAGTGAGTCCACTCATAAATATCTTCAAGGTTGTTTCTTGTTTTTGAAATTTTAAAAATGTCTTAATAGTTGGCTTGTAGTTTGAAAATAATTTAACAATTGCATCAACTTCAACAGCGGTTGTTTTTCGCACTTAACGTGCTGGTAGTCTTTTAAAAGGTTTCATCATAGCATGTTGTGGGCTTGAAGTATACCTTAGGCTAACGAGTCCAAAGTCATAGTTTTGTAGATCCTAAGGGTAGGGTAATACAGCTGGAGTGTTATCTGTAAATACACTATTTTGCTGGTCACTTGTAACTGTCGCGTATATATTCTCGGAACCAACAGGATCTCAGTCTAACAGCGAGCAGTAATGGCTGTCAAGTCTTCTTCGTTTTTGCAAAAAAATGTAGGAATGTTTTTTAAGAAATCTTAATGGATGTTTGGTGATAAAAAAGCAATCAAAGCAACAAAACTTTCCTTTGACAGACAGTATAAAGTAGGAAACAAAAATGCCAAAAAGCTTAATACGGCATTTTATGCATTTGTATTTGTCTTTAGGTTTTGCTTTTCAATAGTGTCTTGGCATATAGCTGGAATAAACTTTGTCACTCAAATAATTTTAGCGGTTATCTGTCCATTTTTTGAGACTGCAATCTTTGCAATTAAGTATCTCACTTGGACTCGAAACTACAACTAAAGAATCGTTACAAGGTAGACAAAATGAAACAGCCTGCTTCCATATACCTAGAACTGAGCCGCGACATTGAACTGCCCAGTGGTTGTCTACTGGAGACTTCATTGTGACTGAAAATAAAATAAAAACTTGTATTACTGCAGTGGGGTGATAACAAATGGTAGAAATTTTAGCTAGCAAGCCCCTAGGAATATGAGTGCATGCAGCTTATTTCAATCACGTATAAATAAATATAAAAATAATATATGAAGAGTTTTTTGGCAAAACGGGATAAGTCCATTTTTTTCAAAACTGAAATTATTTGTGTTATTTGTTTTATTCAACTAGATACATTACTGTGTTGAATAGTAAAGGTCAAAGTTCAACAAAACTAATTTTTAAAAATAGCCCGAATTCTGTTTTTTGACAAAACGGGATAAGTCCATTAAATTTTTTTTATAATAGATATGTTTAAGCTTTATGAATCTTTTTCAATACTAACAGCATTTGAAAGACTAACTTATATGACTGCTTCTATGACACGTAATTTCCTGTCTTAAACCTTTTAATGAATGTTAACAAGAAGTCAAAAGAGAAGAAAATGGACGTTCATCACGTCACTCGCATTTTCTAAAAGTAAAAAAATGTTCTTTCTTTTACCATAATCCTTATCAATATGGTACTGCTAACTATAAAATGCTATCCCTTTATCAGTTCATGCTAGTGAACATATAAAGGATTTTCAATTTAATTTAAACAAATGGTTGATTGGTTTAAGGTAATTGTTGTATTAATTATTAATATTATTATTATTGTAATTTAATTAGTAAGTAATATGAATGTCTGCTTATGTTAATCAGCGCTTGTCGCTGTTTTGTTTGACAATAAAACCATTGCATTACATAGCAAGATAGTCGGTCTCAAATTCTTTCAAACTTGTAAGCGAGTTGTTTAAATAACAATTTATATTTGCTTTGTTAATTTTGTTTGTTTGTTAGTTTTGCAATAAACCATTTACAATGTTCTTTAAACTGTGATTTGTAGTTGTACTTGTACCGTAATTAAATACAAATGTTTTTATCACTTCAAGAACAACAAACCTGTAGCTGATGCTGAAATAATAAAGATGACTAAAGACGTATACGACGACTGTGAGTACTAACCAACAAATATCCACCAACAACTTCATCTGCCTACGCAACCTTTTGTTCTAGATTTGAATTCTGGTACTGTATTCAGCAATACCACAAGTCATACAAACTATGAATCCCTAGCAGCAAACAATCCAATAGTTCAGAACATTCAGGATGAGAATGATTTTGAAAAAATCTATGCAGGAATATTTACTGAAACCGTGCAAAAGAAAGAACCGACGAATTGATTAAAAAGGATCACAGTAAGTTATTCATTAACACTTGTTGTCTTTAAAAGTATAATTTATAAATTTGTTGCATAAATAAATTTTAAAAGACAATCAATGTAGGAATTTAGTCATAACATTCTAATTACACACTATAAGCCAACGGTTAATTTTTAACAGAAAATTTTAAGAATCCCGGCGACATATATCAAGCGCATTGGAATAATAGGATATACGAATTGAACAAGTTGTTCTGGTCTGTTGCTTACATAAATATCTATTTTTCAAACAATTAACGATTCTTATAACTAACACTGAGAAGTAATCAGTGGGACATCCATAATCTGGTGATTTCTATTAATTAACCTTACTATTATATTTAACTAACATAGGAATTGTGGATTTTTTGTACCTTTCAGTGCTACAACCAATTAGACTGTATTTATTATTTAATCTATTTGATCTAAAATTAGTTCTTTCGTTCTTTTTTTGCCAATTGGAATATCTACTGGATTTAACAAGCTTATTGCCCAAATTAACTAACAAATTTTTGTACCTATCTTCTATTTTGGTTAATTGTAAAATCGAGGCAGTTATTTCATAATTAGAATTACTAACATAATTATTCATTATAATAGACCAGAAACATTTTTCGAGGTGATTTTGTTTAGTAGATTCTTTGGGATTGCCGGACTCTATAAAATCGATGCATATTCTAAAATGCTCCTGATGTAGGTTTTGTACACGCTTACTAGTTGTTTTTTGAGAAGCCAAAATATTTTAATTTTCTCAAAATAAAAATTTTTTAGAAGCGTTTTTTACTATTTTATCCACGTGATCGTCCCATTTCAGGGAGTTATTAATTTGTACTCCCAGTAGTTTAGCACAGTTATTGTAACGACATTGGGCTTACGCGATTGTAAAATATGGTAATTTGGGTGACATTTTGTATGAACCATCTGTAGAAAAATTATAATAAATGTTTTTGAATTTCTTGTCAAATTTTAAAATCAAAGTGTCGATTGCTCAATAAATGGTTATAATCATTGTCAGTACACTATTCAAACTGGAATGACAGAAATCTAATTAACTGGTGGGTACCAGCTTGACCGTGATTAGTTTTTAAATGTAGTTAAAAAACGGAAGTATGTTTCTCTTTAAAATTGACTGTGTTTACCAAATGATATATTATTTGAAAGCTCTTGGAAAACTGAGGAATCAGTATTTTTGTTTTAGGCTTCCGGCCAATACAACAATTTTTAGAGTAAATTTTAATAGAAAATAAAGGTGTAAAAATGCAAAAATTTTTTCGGTAAACTTATCCACATTTCGTTATTCGAATTCTACTAGTCTACGAGTAAACTATGTAAATAGGTAGCAATAAATAAGTAGCGCCAGTTGTAAATAAATATTTACGTTTTCTAATGTCTCTCTATGTAGCCGCCTGTTGCAGAGGAAGGAAAATGCAGTGGGGGCTGGCCCGGCCGGTCATGCTCGATGATGAGTGGTTTCACAGTTATCCGTAGCAGATCCGATTCCGACTCGGTAGCTTTATATGGAGCTGGACCTTAATGGCATATTGTAAATGTTGGCTCAAATACTCGACGTCATGGTGTGCCAGTTCGATTCCCCTGTATTATATTCTCCCTCTAGTAAAACAGGGCCAACGTAGAGGTCGTCTCATTGAATTATATTCTCTATACTTAATGGTGAAGGGGAACATGAGTCTTCCTTGCCTGGTCTATTGGTACTGGCCCGGTAATTAAGATACTCTGATTCTCACGGCCATCAAACAGTTTTCAGTGTCTCCTTGGCTGGAGCTAAATCTCGTACCTCTAACAGAGCGGTTAGTAACAAATACCCTTATCAATAGGTATGACTACCCAAATAAGTCAGTATAATATAGACAATTTCATTCAGCGAACCCGATGAGCGCACTTCTAATAGTGTATCTCGGTGGTAAGCTGTAACAGTAAATTGTACCGAGTGTGTATAGGCCTAGGCCTCAAACACAATACTCTATACATACATACATACATACATACATACATAAATAAATATTTACGTTTTCTTTAATAGTATAAAATAAAAAATTCCCCCCAGTCTTTCTCATTCCTGGCGATTAACCCGTTTTAAATGATAATTATAATTTGCGTGAACGTAAGTTTGTTGACAGGCAGGTGAGTGGTATTTAAAGGATAATTTGCGTGACGTCATGTCAATGTAATGAAACTTGGGTGGGTGAGGTCCAAAGGATAATTTACATGTCATGGTCTCTGAACCATAGCTTTGGTACGATTTAGAATAAGTAGCCCACAACAATGATGTTACCATTTGGGTAGGTGCGTCGATATGAAAATTCTCCATTTGCATTATGTTTAACATTAGTGGAAAGAAATGGGTAAGTCAGAAAATTGAACAAATGTGTTGGCATCATTTGTGAACGCTCCGCAGCATTTAATTTCGTATTTTATTTATGTGTGCCCTCTGATAAGAGTGTGGAATGTACGGTATACGCACAGCGAACGTACCTACTTACCTACGTTCATAGGGAAGTATGTATATGCCTAACATACGAGACACCCGTTTTTTTACGATTTATTTTTATTGCTCAAAACGTTAGCCCATTTAACCGTTAATTGTGGAAAACTGGTTAATCCGATCAATCCGATTCAATAAACAATAGGGCTGTTCTCCCTCGCTTTTGTGGTCGTTTCAAAGATGTTTGAAGAAAATTAGTTAGAAACTGTGACCTGTACAGACGGGCAGACAGACGGACACGACCAATTTAATAAATGCTTAAGCTCAGCATTTAAAAAGCAATTCTAGATACGAGTCGTCCTGAATTGTTTATAAAGACGAAAAAGGGTGGAGGAGAAGTGCGGGCTCATGTGCACATCTTTAGTGGGAAAATGGTTTCCTGAATTGAAGAAATAAATATGTAATATTATTTTCTTGCATTTTATTATAATTGACGATATTTTGGAGATGTCTGCGCTATTCAGCAATGCAAGTATCTAAACCCTGAGGCATTAAAATTTGTAAAAAATCGCGCTTCGATTTTTCCACAGTGGGCTCGAAGTAGATGGTGAGTATATGGAGAATAATCTAGAAGATATTGCATTTATAATTAGCGGCAGCTATTTATAAATTGACATTTTGCGATTGTTTTTAATGCATTATCAACAGTAATTATAGCCGACGTCATTTATGGACTATCCAAATTATAAAAAGACGTCATTTATGGACCATCCCAATAAATTACTGATGTGGGCGACTTCATTTATAGACCATTCAAATAAAATAATGATAATTTCGGCGACGTCATTTATGGACTATGACTATCCAAATAATGTAGTGATTTGGAAGACGTCATTTATGAGCCATACAAAAAGAGTAGTAATTTCAATAAAGTAGTGATGCCACGTCATTTCGGGACAAACTCAATAAAGTAGTGAATTGGGCGACGTCATTTACGCACCATCCTAATTAACGAATGATAATTTGAAAATTTGAAGGACGTTATTTATGGAACATCCACATTTATGGATGTCCCACTACCCATTTTTTTCGAAGTTAAGATTAGCTGCGTTAATACCAATCGCGCAAGATAAACATGTACTTTTCAATAGCGCGCAAAACAGAAACGTAGTTTTACATTCCGGGTGTATATATGTAGGTACGCTAATTTATATTTCATTCGTTTTTGTCCCATTTCAATGCGTTTTGACATGAGACCATTTAACAGTTATTTTTTAAAAAACTGGTAGGTTCGATCAGCTCCAAAAACAATATGGCACTTTGCCTTTGGAGTTTTGGGCGGTTAAAAGTTGTGCTCTTCCAATGCCCTTGGACATGGGACCATTCAACAGTTAGTTTTTTAAGACTGGTTAGTTCAATCAACCCCACAAACAATATGACACTGTTTCCTTGTATTTCTGGTCGTATAAAAGTTGTGTTAAGAAAACCAGGTAAAAACTGTGACCTGTAGAGCATGACCAACAGACAGACAGATCAACACCAACCCTTTCAATGCGTTTTGACATATTACCCTTGAACATTTATTTAAAAACAATTAGTTGGTTTGATCAACCCCAAAAACAATATGGCACTTCACCCTCGGATTTATGGGCGGTTTAAGGTTGTATACTTTAAATGCGCTTAGAAATGGGACCATTCAAGAGTTATTTATTTTTATAAACTTGTTGTATTTTTTAAACAACTAGTAGGTTCGATCCACTCCAAAAAAATATGGCACTTTGCCCTTGTATTTAAAGTCGTATAAAAGTTGTTTAGTAAAAATCAGTTAAAAACTTGTCTTGTGGAGCAGGACCAACAGACATACAGATCGACGGACTGACAGACGGACCATGTAAATAGATTGTGCATGGGACCATACAACAGTTATTTTTTTTAAGACTGGTTAGTTCGATCAACCTTAAAAATGATATAGCACTTTTTCCTTGTATTTCTGGTCGTTTAAAAGTTGTGCGAAGAAAATCAAGTAGCGTTTAAAAGTTATTTGAAAAGGATCAGGTAAAAAGTGACCTGTAGCGCACGACCTACAGACAGGCAGACAGACCATTCTAATAGATGCTTATGAAATAAAGCTCAGCATGTAACAACACCAAAAATAAGAACAAAGTAGAAGCCAACACGCCAACACACTTGCGGAATATTTTGAAAAGAAATAATATTATTAATTTTAGAGCCAAAAATATTGTATCGTATGTAATTTCATCATTCTGAAACGATGATATGATTAATGTGAGTAGATGGCAGGTACTTCGTATGTTGCAGGAATTTAAGGTGAGACATAACTAGCGCCACCCAAGTATAGGGTGGGTCACTTGAAAAAGGGATAATGTTTTTCGATCAGACAGGTGAATCTAATGATCAGACACAGACATCTAACCGTCAGACAGAATGCATTTGTTTTGCAGACAAACTTTTACGATTTGTAGACACGTTTCAGCGACAACGTATAAAAACAATTTATTTTGCAGACAATTAATGTCGCGATTTTATTTATTGACTGCCTAATGTTAAAAGTAATCAAGCAGTGTCGCAGTAGGTAATAGATAAAATAAATCGGGATAAATCAATGATGTATACTTAAATATAGTAATAAATCAACGAAGTAAACAAAAATGTTACAATGAATCAATCAAGTAGAAAAAAGTTGAAATGTAATAAAGTAAGAGTCATATGTTAGTTATTGACGAGACTGAGGTTCATCTTGTGTGGCATCCTTGGTCCTCCCTAGTGCAACCTTTGCTGGTCTTCCTCGTTTGGGTTTTGCAGCTATAGGTAAATCAATAGCTTTGTTGGGGAAGGAATGAAGATTCTTGTGAACTGCATGTCCGTAAATGTGTTTGCACACAAGTTTCTCGTTGAAACTAACACAAGAACAAGAAGATGCTTTCCAGTTTTTCACGTTCAAAAATATCTTATGAAATGAGAAAAAGTTTGAAAAGGTTTGTATTCGTGGTGGAGTTTCAGCAAGCTACTCTTCATTGCATTGAATTCGTAGTCTGCTTCTGTCTCGCCGCTGCACAAGCCTAACCCACACGGGTGAAAAACCCTGTTCCGATCACTAACACCAACAACTACCATGGGAGTACCTTTCAAGGCTTCCAGTTTACTCGCAAATTCTCCTTTTGGAACCCAGTTTAATGCTTCTCTAAAACCACCTACATTCCGTTTTTTATTCGGTGGCTCTTGCTCTTCAATAGGTTCTTCTGTTTCTGTTATGTTTCGTTTTTTCACGAAAACAACACCTTTGCTCATGATGGAAGATTCAGATATCCACAGACCGAGACACAGACAGAGTTTTTAAGTAAGAAACCAGTAAGGCTAAGATTTACAACACGAATGACAAATACTGTGACTACAACAAAAGGTAGGTATAACTCAGCCCATCGTAGTATGACGTCATCCAAGTTTATTAATACTTTTTCCTTTCGACAACATTTACCTAAGGGCTTAATTAGTTGAGTATTTTTGTTTGGCTGCTAAGAGAATGCAAAGTTTCTAAATAATTGTCTGCAGGAAAAATTGTTAAAATGTACAGAATTTTGTCAGCATATGAAATGAATTTGTCTGCAAATTCAGCAGATTTTTTGTCTGCAAAACCATTTTTTCCGCTGAAGCGTTAAAATACCACCCTTTGAAAAAAAGTAACACACCATATTAAAGACAGCCATTCAAGCAACACTAAGGAGGTTGTCAAGGTAGGTGGGTTGTTTAAAAAAATTGGTAAATTCGTGTGGCTGCATTTATGCATAGCCCATTCACCCGTTTTTGATTCAATTTACTTTCTTGCGTTTTGACAGGGGTCCACTCAACTGTGTATTGCAAAGAAATTGTTATTTGGAGCAAAATTAAAAAAAACAGACCTGCCTGCTTGCATTTGTAGTCGCTTGAAACTTGTTTCATGAAAATCGCATTAATACTGTGACCTGTAGTGTACGGCCAACAGACGGACAGACAGACGGACAGACAGACGGACGTGACCATTTCATTAGATGCTTAAGCTCAGCGTCTAAACATGACCATTTCATTATAAGCTTAAGCTCAGCATCTGAACATGACCACTTCATTAGATGCTTAAGCTCAGCATCTAAACATGACCATTTCATTATAAGCTTAAGCTCAGCATCTGAACATGACCACTTCATTAGATGCTTAAGCTCAGCATCTAAACATGACCATTTCATTACATGCTTAAGCTCAGCATCTAAACATGACCATTTCATTAAATGTTTAAGCTCACCATCTATACATCATCATTTCATTAGATGCTTAAGCTCAGCATCTATACATGACCATTTTATTAGATGCTTTAGCTCAGCATATAAAAAAGACTAAAGTTCTATTTCATTGTGATAAGCACAAATAATTCATTACTATCTGTTCAGATGTAGTATTAGCTCTCGGCTTTACGGTTGCATAGTTCTAGCTGTTTACCTTATTTCTATTAAGGAGGAGCATTTATTAAAATGCAAAGGGTAGTTCAGACATTCATTACTCTTTACAGTGATGATTTTTGGTATCATTTTATACCTCACCACATCTTTAAAGTCAGTCTGTTTAGTATTTTGTTAGTAACAATAGATAGTTTTAAATTTTGATATTGTTATAATTTCATTATTCTTTGTGTAGCAGCAAACCAAAGCAAAAATTTTATTAGCTCATTGAATTATTATTAATTAAATTTTTTATAAAGTTAATAATCTTAGCAGAAAGAGTAGTTCGTTCATCATGTTCTAATTGTTTGAAAAACTAAATAAATAAAATATTAAATTTGATTCCTTCCCGGTAACTCTTACGGCAAATATTACATATCAAGGATATAGAAATAAGATAAGTAACCTTAGCAGCACCCAGAATCAATACTTTGAAGACAGACTTGGGACTCTTTTTAGGACTTGGTGATCGTCTGAATTTCGGTATGGTCACATTAGGTTGAAGACTTAGACGACGAGAAGGAATTCCACAACCTTTTCCACGTTGACTTTGCTGCGACGTTGCGGTTGTGTCTGACCTGTGCAATTGATGACGTCCGAACGGCATGTTTTGCCACTCAGTTTCAAGCTTAAGCTAAAAGTTCAAAGTAAAATTAAAATGATGTAACGACCTTAAACTAATGACTGCTTGGTGAGCTAAGTCTGGGTGTTAAACGCGTTGAACTGTAACTTTCGTAAAGCCTTGATAAAAAGCTATCTGAATGTATCTGCTGTACTTCAAATAATTTGCCTTTTCGTAATATGGCGTATCTCCAAATGAGCACTAACCCCTTAACTGTATTGGATTCTAGCAAATCTTATCGCCAGGTAAGATAAAAAAGAGAACCAACTTAAGTGAAAGAGAATTCGAAGAACGGAAAGAGAATATTACAGCACACTGACAAATTCATGTATTGATTTTTGTTCCCTCATCGCTACACCGTTTATGCTATGCATTTGGTTGTATCTTTTTTCCTGTCGAATATTTTAACTTGGTATTTCGAGTCTGCGTCTCACAACTGCCTATATATTCCCACTGTTATTCTTTTTAAATCTTGCACGGAACACCATCAGGAGGTTGTAGAAAATTTTTCTCCTGGACAATATTCTCTCTTGCATTTTACTTCTAAAGCATACCTAGGACATTTTGTTTCCAATATCAACATCATTTTAGTCGAGAAATGCGAGTGTGTTCTAGTTAGGAAGAGTGCTTATTTTTAGAGCGTCAGAACTTTGTAAAAGTTCGAAATGTATTAGAAGGAACGTAAATTAAGGCTTTTTAAATGGGTCAAATCTGTAAGTACTTGCTAGCAGCAAATTTCCAACTTAATGTAAAATTCAAACATTTAATCAACTTCATGATTATTAAATTCTTAACAATTTTACTTTTTTCCGGTAACGCGTGAATTAAATATAAGGACGGGAAGATCTGCTGTTTAAAAGATAGAAATTAAGCATGTGTCAATAATTCATTGTCATAAAAAAGATTTACATAGAATTAAAAGATTTTGGGTGAATCTAAACTAGTTCACAGAAAACAGAAATTAAATAAATAATATATATGGTTTTAAATAGTAAATAAATTGGTCTGGTGGTCTTTTTACCAGACCTTACCAGACCATATTGAACCAGGAAATCTCAAAACAAAATCAATTTCAAAAACATTTTCTGTAACTGTTTGTTAGTGAGATTTTGAGAAAAACAATTATCACAAGAATAAAAACCACTTTTACGCAATACAAATATATAATATCTATATATATATAATATCTATATATATATCTGTCTACTATATATTTGACATTTACGTTTTTCAAGTTTTGCATACGGCAGAACCAAGATGCTGTAGTGTGCTCGAGTCTGGTCCAAGTCTGATCTTATAAGGGCCTCTAGACCACCCTGCTGTCCATTTCAACCATTACAAATCATAAGATTTAAGGGGTAGCTAAGAGTCACACCGTAGCAATAACATCATTCAAATAGATATTATTTATAAAGCTGCCAACAGTTGCATGAAGTCATTGAACTATTTAATGCTTTACTAGCAACGTACAGTAGGACAAAACACCGGACCAACCCGTTTTAAGGTTTTGAAATGTCTAAACCAAATAGTAAAATATGAAAATTGGCTTTTAGGGGTAACACAAAAATTAAAGATAAAAAAATGCTCTTTAAATACACAAAATGCAAAACCTAATAAACAACATTATTTCATCCTGCTTAGGCTTAGTACACTACACGTACTAAGCAGGATTATTGTTGAAAATGACGATAGAATAACAACATTGTGAAATATTCGGTAAATACCTAATGATTGAATTAAGATCAGGAAATGTAAAGTAATTAAGGCAGTGTTGACACAGGATGACCAGATTGCCAATTTAAGCATTTAGGTTTCACAAAAATAAAATAGATTCTTGACAGTGATGTAGCCAGACATAACATATTAAATGCATATTCATTATAATATAATAATAGTAACTTGAACTTCATTTAAGTTTATAAACTTGTGTCTGAACAGTTCAAATTTATAAGTGTAACAAAAAGTTAGATTCATTATATTGTCCTACTTTGAACAAGTAAGTGTAAAAACTTTTGCACTTTTTTTTAAAAATCGCAAAAACGTTGTTGGAGACACTGGGTGGCAATGATTAACAAATTCATGTTTTGATCAACGTATGTTAAATGTAAAACCAAACGGGTGTTAATTGCTATTCGTATATTCGTACATTCAAAAATCGGACTAAACAAATCAAAATGCCGATTTGCATCATGTTCTTAGGCAAATCTACTATTTTCCACATGATTTTTTCAAAACAATTATGTGGAGCTGATTTGGCATGATCCTGGTTTACCTTTTGTTTGTAAGTATGATTATGAAAGTAAGCAATTATAAAGGTCAGAGGTACCGCGTTGATACAATTTAAATATTATTATTCAAGTCAGAATACTAAATAAGTATTTAATTAATTAAAATTTCTACAGAAATTTCAGACTTACATGCTGCAGATTTAATAAAGACATATTCAAGTTCTAAAACTATATTTTGAGTAAATTCGTAGATACAAATAAGAATAAAAAATAAAAAAGATGCAGAAGTAAATCAATACGCAATTAGTTTCCATTAACCAGAACATCAATACGCGTAAGGTCTGAATGACATCTAATGATCTTTATAGTAGAGCAAAGCATCAATACGCAGTTGGTCTTAAGAAACAAAAGCATCAATACGCATTAGGTCACAAAGGCGTGTATTGATCATTCTAGTAGAGGAAAGCATCAATACGCAGTTTTTAACAGAGGACCAAAGCATCAACATGCAGTTAGTCTCAAACCATTACACCATTAATACGATAAAGGTCTCAAAGGCGTCTACTGAACATGCTGGTTTCGAAGTTGTCAGCAGTATAAATAAATATTTTAGAAGGCTTTAACTTGTGTATTTGAGAAATTTCAAAATAGTTTGCAGCAGATTTCTCAACAAACGGAATTGAGTGGCCACAATTCAGCATGGCAAAGTGGCAACTGGATTCATCACGGTAGAATACAAAGAAATTCTTTACACCAGGTATTAATGACAAAAAATTGTGCGTCGACCACTTTAAGACAGTAATCACAATGGCAGAAATCAACAGTGAGACGAAAATAAAAGAATTATTTTCAACTACATGGTTGAGAAGTGCCAAGGATTTTTTGGATGCAGAGACTCCACACGCAACAAACTCTTGGATACAGGTTGTGCAATTACTCTAATGAGCCAAGACATAGTCAACGCAAATTCAATAGCACCTGTAGGTACTCCACTAGGTTGTTCTGGATTCAGGGAAAATATCACATCGGCCGATGGAGTGACTAAAAGAGTTTGTAAAAATGGCCAAGAAACCCTCAATCAACGACAAAAGTAGTGTATAGATGAGAAGTTTTAGGAAGTTATGAAAAGGGTTATTCATATAGAGGACAAGGTTTTTAGATTTTCAAAACATTACTACCAGAACAGGTGGATGAGTTGCATATTTACTAGCTGTGCTTTCACAAAGTGTCTATTTATAAACTTTAGAATACATTGAGTACACAGTAATACAGTGTCGTGATGGACGTTAGTCTTTAGGCGGCTTTACTGTTACAATCAATTAAATTAATCAATCAATCAAAGATAAGTTGCAAATTATTAACGTTTTGGAGGTAAAAAAAGTTAGATGTTAAAAAGTTATGCTTGGAATTTTGAGATATTTTTGCGTGGTATATTAAGAAGGTAAAACAGAAAAGCTATGAAACAATAAAATAAATACAGTAGATAATTTACTGCTGAGCAACTTACTATATATATGGTTGCCACAGGAGATGGAAAAAATTGCAAGACCAGTAAGCAAGCTAGTTGATAAAGAAATATTGACGAAATCCTACATCCCATGAACTTTACGACAATTTTAAGTTACAAATAAAACGGAGAGCGTTTAGAGTGGTGGCAAACTATCAAAAGCGAAAACAAGTTACCACTTTAGACGCGTGAACTACATCAAAAAACTTCGATATAATCCACGCTCTAACGCGGAAATGTTCAGCCTGGTAGACATTCACGCAGGGGCTTATATGCCTGGATGACAGAGATAAGCCTACAATCATCGTACCGACAGAGTCTCATCGGTATAAACAGATGTCGTTTGGTATACTCAGTAGTCCTGGTTGGTTTTATTTTTCTCTAGATACGGCATTATTTAATTCACAATAAAAATATGTATAAGTGTTTATTGACGATATAATTGCCATGCGCCTGATTTGACAGAACATCAAAAAAGGTTTAGAATGCTTTTCAATAAGTTTTGGAGCTTTAGAATTTCTTTAAAACCAAAAAAAGGCATTTTGCCTACAAGAGAAATACCTGTTAATGGTTTATAGTACATTGTGATAAAATACACCCAGACGAGGAGAAAACTACAGATGTTAAAGATATTTTTAGGCTACAAAATGTGCACAAAACGAGAATTTAGGTAAGTTTTCTATCATAATAAAGAACTTTGATTCCAAGTAATGCATAAAAACATTACCATTAACGAAATTAGGGAAGACAAATGCTAAATTGGAACAAACAAAAAACAGAGGGGGCATTTCAAGCATTAAAATTCCTGCGCTTTGCGCTGGATTTGTCGACTGGGGGCCCAAAGTAGATGCTGCGCTTACAGCGCAATTTTGGTTTAAGCTTTCTTTATTTTAATAACAGAGTAGAACCCTATTGTGGCAACGACCCCACAAAATTTTTCATCTAGCTTTAAAATGACGGGGTTACTTTGATACGTGATGCCCATGCCGGTAAGTGATGCCCAGTATGTACTATCCATTGTGGTAAGGTTAGGTGAAAAGAATAGGCATCTTTTACTAGCCTCGGCATAGCTTATCAAAGAACAGGCTATACGTGATTATGTATGTTTGTTTAATTTATTTATTTCAATTATTTATATTTACGCGCTACACATTACTTATTGAAAGCGAATTTTGATTTTATTTATAATGATCAATGTCGATGCCAGTCTTCAGACTTAAGTATGCTTTGTTCACGTTCAGATCATCTGACTATAGTAGTATTTTAATAATATTCATGTAGCATGTTTTTGTAAATCAGTCCAGAACTGTTGCATATTTTTAAGTGTCTATCATGCCTAAACTTTCTGGACATGAAATGGTAAACTGGTGGAAATGGAGAATGTGACAAGAAATGAAAAATTTGTCGACCTTGGGCCAGTAGTAGATGCTGAGTTTAGAGCGCAATTTTGCTCAAAGCTGTTTTTATTTTAATAAAAAAGTAGAACTTTATTGTGGCAACGGTCAAATCGTCAAATGACGACAGCTTCGAACCCACTTTCCACGTTATTCACTTGATTTCTAAATTTTATTAAATGTGTAGTCGCACGCAAAGTTTTATCATTTTGGTGTGAAGGACAGCATGAGGCAAGAGGTTTGCCGCTTGTACATATTGTGTAGGTATGACTGGAGGCGTACACTTATGGATCGAAACCTTGGGCTTGGAAAAAGAGGTGCCGGTAAGAACGCTCCTGGTAACACAATACTTGTTACGCGTGGGCTGAATGCCAGTGGTGTAGATACAAGCTGTACGGTTTCGATTAGTAAGAACTCGTATGGTACGATAACGAGTCGTACCATGATACGTATGAGCATGACATCTAGTTTAAATAGGTTGGAAAAACTAATAAAGTTGGGAATGTGGGAATTAAAAACTGATATTTGAAGGGCATCGTTATGGACGATCCCTCAATATCTTTCTTGAATAACTATAATCCACATACGTATGTATGATCATAACATGTAGTTCAAATAAGTTGGAAAAATCTTTAAAGTTGGAAATGGGGGTACTTAAAACTATGATATTTGAAAGACGTCATTATGGACGATCCCTGATTATCTATAACACATAAAGGTAAGTCCGTGATATGTAGTTAAAATAGGAATGATACAAATTCAAAGTTAGGACTGGGGATACTAGAAACTCGAGTATTAAAAGACGTCATTATCGACGATTCCTGAGTATCTATAACACATATAGGTAAGTCCGTGACATGTGGTTAAAATAGGATTGATACAAATTTAAAGTTGGGACTGGGGGTACTAAAAACTATGATATTTCAAGGACGTCATTATAGACGATCCCTGAATATCTATACCACTGAAGAACGTCATTAGGTGCTTAGCATCTAAAAATGGTTGAATAATTAAAAGGGAGGGGGGTACTTAAAATAATGATATTTTTGAAAGACGTCATTAACGTACGATCGCTTACAATGTATAAAGAAAAATTTCCGAGTTGCTCCATATAACTACTAATTGTGGAAAAACAATAAGTCATTATGTAGGACGTCATTATGTACGATCCCTGAATAAGTACAACCTATATACTGAATATCTATAATCTATTCCCAGCCAGCGTGTCTGACGTAGCAGACCACATACTTTTCAAAACTGTAGCTGAGATTTGCTGGGTCTGTACTATAAGATATACTTGTATTCGCCGCGCAGAGCTTTGAAATTACGTGGTATGTACATGAATTATCCATTTGTTTACACGCATGTATTCGTTTTTGCCAAGCTCACTTTGGTGGCTGGTTGGTTCGAATAGCACTAATATGAAGCTAGGCACAATTGTTGATGATAGGAGTAGGCGAGCTACGAGTGGTGCCGCTACAAGTTGGATCGGTATTAGTAAAGGTACAGGTAAAATATAAAGTTGGCTGAGTACAAGTTGCTTCGTATTGAGGCGGAACGGAAGTTGGAAATTAGGGTTTTAAACTGACGTGCAGAGCAAGGCAAACAGACGGACGGATGGACAGACAGACGAAACCATTTCAATAGATGCTTGCTCAGCATCTAAAAGCGGTATTAATTAGAACACTAGATCTACAATAATTTATGGAAGATTTGCTATACATATATTCAACTGACGCAACATATTAGGGACTTGAAGCTATTCTTAGTCAAGAAGTAAACGCGTAGCAAGTACTTGTATGTATGCTTGTAGGTCATTAACTTTAGCAGAAACAAATAGTCCGGCAGGACATTTGGAATTAATAGGGGCGGTGTTTGCATAAAGGAAATTTAGTGATTACCTATATGGGGTAAGAAATTCAAAAATGTTTACAAACCTTTTAGCATTGCAAAATCTGCATCATAAAAAACAAGATCAAACGCGCAGGCCTACAAAGTGTTTAATTATACTAGGTGACTACGAGTATGATATTAAATACAAGCCAGGAAAATGCTAGAAAATTCGTACGAATTTAGATGCACTGACTAGATATCCAACTACTGAACCCACGCAGCTAGACGAAGATCTGGACAATTATGTTGATGCATATTAGCGAAATGCATATTTGGAGGTTAATATAGCCAAGGCGGAATTGGAGGATGAAATATCAGACAATAACGCACCGCTTATGCCATTAGGATTACATGGTGGCGAGAAAAGATGCAGAGGACGCTGAGCGGCAAAAATTTGTACACACCCATCAGAAAAATTGTAAGCAAAATAATAACGGAGTATGGGTGTTTATCACGCCAAGTAATAGGTGGCCAAGAATTATAGTGCCTACAGAATTAAGGATGTACATTTTGTGTTAGATTATTAAATAGATACTTGTATTCACTTTTATTTTTATGTCTACATGAATATTGCCTTGTGTAGTGATTTGATCTACAGCTGAAAAACATTACTGCTGACCTTAATTTGGCTCTTGCTCGCACAGAGACAAAATCGCCTGTAGGCATTTAATGATATGTAGCAATTATATTGATAGATATATACCATATTAGTATTAGGTATGTAGTGATTTTTCGCTCTTAAGATAAATTTGAGCTCTTAGACAATGGAATATTTCTCAAGATACAAGCTAATTAAAAACTTGTAACGTCAACGTCTTTTTACTCTCTCTATTTTTAAATATATGTATGATCATAAGAATGTAAGTACATAACTAAAGTAAATGAATAAATACAAAGCTGGACTGTAGTCAGACACGATTATTGGCATAGACATTAAATGGTACTGACTGTAGCTATATGGTCTTCAAAAATCCAAGTAAGGTTTAGATAGGTCCCTAACATCTTGGCTATATTGGCACAATGTATTTCTTACGTTTTTATTTATTTGCTTGAGATTTTATCAAATCTTGCACTCTTGTAAACCTCCACAATTAAGTATATACACAAACTGCCTTTAAGCTACTCTTTGTATATACTTCCCTTCATTTTAAAACGTTCCTTGTTTTAACTTGGTAGATTGGGGACTAAACACCGACACTTTTTATAATGCTGCACTAGCTGTGGTACACACACCTCCACCCGTCTTATGCACACTTGTGTACAATGATTCTTTTTACTTCTTCCTATCTTACTTGTAGCCATTCTTATAAGTAACCTTCTGTAAACATTTGAGAATCCAAAAAAATGATCAAAGGTACAAGAGCAACTAAAAATTAAATTGCCAAAATATTTATCATATTTCTAAACACAAGCAAACATAGCAACAAGCAAATTAGTCTAAGGGCGGAAAACTACAAACGCAGTTAGAATACCAACGTGGTACAAATTAGTGAAATTATACACAAACCAAACATGCGATTTCATATTTGTTTGTAGAAAAAGGCTGATTTGAAGATATATAAGAAAATTACTAATGTCACAACACTGCACAAAAAACTTAGTTTAGTTTTATTGGACAATATTCATGTAGTGCCCAAAATACTTGTTCTGCCTGCATTGCGTGCAAGTACACCTTAGCTTAATCAGACGTTCCCAGATAAAACTGCTGCTCCCTCTGCTAAGAACTTATCAGCCTTAAAGTAACGTGCAAATTCTCCTAAACCTGATCAATTAAATAAGCATACAAATAATTTCTCACCCAGCTTTATCGTGGCTTCTTATACATAAGTTTCTAAGCTCCCTCTCTACGGATCCTAGTAATTAGGATTAATTTTTTCAAGACATTGATAGCTGCTGCAAATGTAAAGCGAGACATACAAAAGCGTTACTTCGCCCTAGGTCTTTACACAAAAACAAGTCGGTAATGGTCGTCTCTTAACAAAAATGTACTTAAAGATACAACGACAGATCTTAAAATAATAACAATATTATTTCAAATAAAATTTAAGCTCATAAAAGCTATAAAAGATAAGATTTATTAGATATGATATAAATTTATTGCAGAAATGCCTCATGATTATAAATTGAAATTAGATTTTTCCCTTATCAACATTTTAAAACCATAAATATAGCTAAAAAAACAGCCTTTGCCATCAATAAATTACAAATTCAATTGCAAAATTTTTTAAAGGCTCAAACTGTTCCTACTTAATCGATTGCTCTTGCTGAACGGTTTCGCTTGTTTAAAGCAGGTATGCTTGGGACTACATCGTCCTATACTTTTGCAACTCCTTTAATAAAAGCTGAAGTTGCTAAATTCTAATCAGAATACTAGTTGCTGCTTGATCAAATGTCTGCTTTTTCTACTGACATAAAAAATCTTAAAACCTCACGTAATTACAGAGGCCAAAACCCTCGTTTTTTTAAAGACAAGGCTTTTGTTCCCATTTCTACCACCACAACAACAATACCCAACAACAGTGTTATAACTTTTCTCGTACAGGTCATGTTGTCAGAAAATGTTGACAGCCAAGGTAGTGGAAACTTTTTTTTTGCAACACACTGGGCTACAACTTTTATTGTGTTACAAGAAAATTTACAAGACAACAAAACACACATCAATATAAAAGGCAAGGACCATCCCGCGCTCAGCAAACGCATATTCAATATTTGAAATACTAGATCGGCGTGGCCTAAAATTCTTAACCCTACAGGCTGTAAGCCCAAATACAATGTCCTCCAAAATTGGAGAGAAGATTGACGCGCTACATTTGAATGTAGAAGTCCGTTTGCAAATATTTAACATCAATGTACAAGCTAAAGCAGCCTTAGGGGCTAACATTTCAGTTATCAGTAAAACCTTACTATCCCAACCATTAGTCATACCATTATTCTTAAAAAATTGAATTCCCTTTTTGGCTATGTAGAGCTCATGACCCTGATAAAGAATTTATTAGAATAGCTTGTTTTATTGGCACAAAGCATGTGCATTACCCTTTTCTCTCCACCCGTACCTCAAATAATTAAATATTGCTAAGTAATGACGTTTTGAAGCAATTTACTTTTGATTTTAGCCATTATAAAAAAACTTTAAAATTCCCTGACTTAAGAGCTGTCAAGTTTGCCAGTGCTCCCTTGAATATATAAAAATTAATAGGAATTCTTTCTTATACACCTACACCAATCATCTAACCATCTAAATTACAATCTTGGAAAAAGATAACGACTTACAAAAAACTATGACCTATTCAAAAAGCACAAATAGAAATACAAACCTCAACAGCATTAAAGATAAAGGCTACAAAAATAAACTTCCTGAGTGTTAAAAAAAACTTAATTATCCTATCTTGTTCCCAAATGACTATACCTGTGGTTGCCAAATTTGCCATACATACAAATAACATTTTTCTTCAACAAAGTAGTCCAGAATCCTACACATGATTTTATAGTTCTCTCTAAATGTACAAAACTCGAAAAACTACAAGAACTAAACCCCTTAAAACCTTCAACCATCTACAAATTGTCTACCTCTCCACAATTCCAAGCCAACTTTAAAGTAATTGATATTTTCCCTTATCTTACAAGATTTTGAATGTTATAAATTAAAAAAATTATTACAAGAATAGGCAGATGTTTTCTTATGGTCAGGTGAACTAGGCTCTACAGACATCATTGAATTTTTAGTAGGCACAGACGACGCACCGCCTATCAGAAAAAAGCGTATGATACTTATGAATTTCACAATGCAATACTTAAAGAACATATAGGCAAGCTTTGAAGAAATACTATTATGGAAACATCTACGTCAGCATGGACAGCCATACTTATAGTTGTAAATAAAAGTACTCCAAAATAGGACAGCGGACAGCGGACGGCGGAGATCGGACACCGGTATTTGGATTTTATTATTATGAGAATCAACGTCAGCACAGGCAGCCCTACTTATAGTTGTTAATAAAAGTACTCCAAAATAATGCAACAGACAGCAAACGAGGGACAGCGGACAGCGGACGGCGGAGATTAGACGCCGTTATTTTGGTTTTATTATTATGGGGATGGGGATTAGCATCATAACAGGTTTTTTTGTACAATTTTTCTGAAGTGAGTTGCGTTAGTTTTTGTAAAAATTTTAACTGATTTCAAACTGCCTGATCAGCAATACTAAATCAAGAATTATTAAAGTTGTTATAATGGATCTTTATTGCTTATTTTATAAATCCCAGCGCTCAGTTTTAATTTTTGATGTATAGTTAAGAATTTAAAGGTAAATGTTTAGTTTTAATTTCTCCGAAATATAAGAGATTGCTTCTTTGAATTATTATTGCTGATTTGCTTGTGTCATGCTATGCTTTTAATTTATCATTTAGGTGCATATGTGGTAAATGTGTCTGTTCTTAGTTTTTAGTGTTATTTCTTTTTAAAATCTGTCAGTAAAGTGTCTCTTGATTATGGATTTTTGTTTGAATTTTAGGAAATTGTCTTAGGTGAAAAATCGTTGCAAGATGGTCTTGGTTCTGGATGTTGCTCACATTTAATAACAGTTTGATATTTTTGGTAAGTTTTTTGTGAATATTTTTATTTTTGCTGGTCTAATATATAAACTATGGCTGATAAGTTAGGTTGAATAATTGCCCTTACAGTAAAATAATATAAGTATGACATTGGTATTTTAGTTGTGGTGGTACAATATATATTTGGTTTAGGTACTGTAAAGCCTAATAGTCGCAAGCGCCTAAAATCAGTGTTTAAAACAAATTAAAATTGATTTAAAACATAGCCCTGCGGCTGCGTTTGATAAGTTTGTAAATGTGTTTGCATATTTTGTTGCTGATGAGTTCAATATTGAAAAAAAAATGACAGCGAATGTACGTCGTTTGATTTAAGCATAACAAATTAGGAAATGTTAGCACAAATGTTAGATGGTTTTTGCACTTCCTGTTTTGTTTCTGTTTTTCAACTTCAGATTGACGTTTTTATATTTAACTATTGTAATGATCAAGTGTTACTCTGATTTAGTGTTACAAATTATTATCGAAACGATCTTTTGGGTCTTGATTTTTCTTGTCAGATAGTTTTGGTTTATTTTTAATTTTAATTTATATTTATGACTACTAAATGTTTACTAAATAATGTTTCACGATTATAAATAATTTTACTAACATATGTTAAAGCTTTTTTCTTACTGGTACAAAATTTTATATTTCGTCGTTTTAGAAATTGTTTTTATTTAACCAAATAAATAATTATTAACGAGTTTAAAGAAATATTTTTTTAAGAATCTGATGTTGCGTTCTGCCTTAGTTTTGTGTGTTCTTCAATATTTGGTTTCAACTAGGCAATTTGATTATATTTTATTACAAAATGAATTTTCTGTAATACAAATTTATGCTGTTAATCTGGTTGTGAAGTTGTATCATCACAAATTAATCCCTTTTATTTTCTAAACTAGCTATTAAATTTTTTGATCTTTTATACTATTTATTTTGTTAAACCTATGTTGATAGTTGGGTTATTAACCAGCTTCTACTGTCTTTTGCATTGAAAAACATAAATATTCATTGCGTGAATCATTTTATTTTCAAGGATTTTCTATATCAACGTAAAGGGTTTATCAAATATCACTATCAATATCTAATTTTGTTATATTTTTATATAAATAATTTATATCATCTTCTGTACACCATTTACTTGCTTTTTGTCAGATTTAAATGACACAAAAACTATATAAAATCAGCTAAGTTTTTAATAATATTGCGATTAAGATTTATTTATTATTTTAACGTAATTTAACATAAATAGTCAAATATATTAGATTCTCAGTAGCTGCACATTCTTAACGTCTTGTCAGAACTGCTCTAAATTTGTAACTAATTTGAAATTAGTATCATTATTCTAGCTTTTTTGGCTTTTTCTACTTTTTTTACAGCATTATTAATGAATAAGAATTTATTGAATTTTATGGTAAAAAATAACTTATCAGTAAAATAACATAAACATAATTTTTAACTCTATTAACGCCTATTATTAGGTAATTTAAATTACAGCATCACCTTAAAAATTACTAGCACAAACGGTTGCTAGACATGATGATTTCTTTGTAGAGTCATAATTACTCATACAGCTCTTATAATCCTACATATCTGTATTTATTATTCTAAATAACCTACTTATTATTTCTAACTGACACATTAAAAGCGAATCTAGATCTGTTAAAAGTTTAATTTCAATACCAATCATTTTTAACATAGCAATCTAAGAAAATCCAAGAGTTTAATTATAATGTGAAGGATCTAATTTATAACGATGAAGAGATAAACCTTTGAATGATTCAAAGCATTCAGCTAATATTATAATATCACATGTTAGATACATCTTCATTTAATCTTTGAATATATATTTATTATATGCTTTAAATTTACAGTGATTTTATGAACTTTCATCTCTTTTAAAATAATCTTTCGAAACATTTTTATCTTTTTAGTCATCAAAAACATTATCATAACTAGGATATCTATTATAATGAAGTTTACTTAAATACTCAAAATGAATAAGAAAACACTCCTTTTCATGTTTATTTATCTTGAATTTCATCTAGTTTCTCTTCAGAATATTTTAATAAATTTTTAATTTTGTTAATATCACCTTTTTTTAAATTGGATACTAACACATTCAATGATGCAAGTAAACATTTTGATAAATCTTTAAATGTAAATGTATCATTTGTATTAGGTAAACAGTTACTGAATAATATTTGTTTTCTAATTAAGGTAAAATTTTATATTCACGTCATACTATTTTTTTTATTTTTTCATACTATCTTATAAAGTTGCCTTACAAATAATTTAAAATTTTAATGTGTACCATAAACAAAGAAAACTTATATACTAAACGAGGTGCTAAAATTTAAAAAACATGAATTATAGGTTACAACGTTTAATTCGCCAGTAATATTGCAATCATCTCTAACTTTATACTTATTTATCATCAATAAAACCTTAATCACAAAAATGACACACTGAACTTTTACAAAATATTTCTTCCTTATTAGGAGATAATCTAAATGATTTAATATTCTCTAAACTTTCCCTAAATATTGTATATATATAATTAATCATTTAAAATTTATAAACTTCTAGATAACAAGCTTACATAGACTAATTTTCTAATTTAAATTTTTAAATGTAGTATAGATATTTTTGTGACAAAGATTAGTGAAATTTAAAGCTTAAGTTTTATGTTTGATGATTTATTTACATTTATTAATGTTTTAATTATAGTGTAAGTCCAATATATTGATACAAATTTTTTCTGTTAAAGGTTTAAAGTTTCTGCAAGCTCTATTTAAAACAAGTTGTAATTTTGTTTGTTTTACTATTAAATAATCTTCAAAACTGTTTTAAATTTTATTTATTAAATCTGTATTATTTATTTGTATGATTTTTGTTTTGTTTTTAAAATCTAAACTCACTGAAAAATGTTTTTTTCAAATATGTTTCAGATTCATAGAGTATAAATTTATTATTTTTAAATAGAATATCATACTTTTTTCTTTAATTTGTATCTTTTCTTCACTTAATGTTTTTCAGATTAAATATGACTACATTAATATTTTCTAGAATAATGATTATTAAAATCTATACAATATTGTTATTCTTTTTTAATAGAAACCTAAGCTTTTTTAAATTTGAAATATGGATTTTATTCAATGAATTTTTAATAAAAAAGACTACTTTAACATATCTTAAATTCAAGTTTAGCAACACCCTTTTTAATTTTTTATCTTTTTATCATTTCATTTTTCTAAATATGTATTTTAATCTTTTCTATTCTTATTTTCTAATGATGGCTAACTTAGAGTGCGTAATACGTAAATTAATCCTTTAATTTCTAGTTTTCATGTGTTATAGTGATTTCTAAACTCATCATTTTTGTACTTTGTGATTTTTTTCGTCATTATTTATAGCTTTGTTTTTTTAAATCTTATTTTATTTTTTATAAAAGTAGAATTTTTCCGAACCCATCTACGCTTATCAAAATAGATGCCTAGGCGGGACAATTAAGGAAGTTGTGGTTCTTTGAACCTCTTAGCATTTATTTAGGTTAGTCATCACATGCGTAAATTTTAGGTTAAAAGTGAATTTTTATCTTCTTGAAATTAAAGATTCAGGTGCTGACGTTTAGACCAAGGTTTGCGTACTCTAAATTCTCTACCTAACAGGCCCAATAATGGTGGCGTCTGTCTGCGGGACTCCCGAACTAAAGCTTTTCACACACAAATCCAACTTTTATTCTCACATAAAAAACACGTCTTTCGACTTCACTTATATTTTCCTCATTATCATATCATGTCAAAGTAGATTTTTCATGTCCTCAAATTAAATAAAATTTCAAAAATTCTTGGACTGGGGCATATGGGTGGGAATTATAATGTTGGTCGACCGAAGGCCAGTAATGCTTTGCACTATCAGTCGACCTAAAGCTCCATTTCCAACTTGCCTTAGCATGGACGCAGTCAAAGACGGCAACAGCTGTCTTCACCTCACCACTAGGTCGTAATTATTCCACATCCTAGCCTTTGTTCTCTTTGTCCCAATTCCAAAATAGCAAAATTATAAGCGTTCGGTCATGAAAGAAACTAGCTAGAGACGACTTACATTTTGCATCGCTTTGCATCCTCAGTCGTCCTTTTCGCACAGTTTGTTCTCATGAGTGTTTATGAGCAGACAAGGGGAAATTTCACAGCGCCACTGCTGCCCCATTAGGCCCGTTAAAGGTTTTACTGCAATTTTCCTTCCTGTGTTTCTGTCAGCAATACCTTGCGTGTGATTTCAGTTAGTAAGATAAATTTCTATTCCCTTTGTACAAAATTTTGAAACGGTAGGAAGAGACGTGGAGGATAGAGTCGGCTAAATACATAGTCCGTTCTCCAATGTCAATCGTCCTGCTAATTTCATCCTCTTTTTGCCTGCTTTGGCCGGAGACCTTCAATTATTAGGGCCTCCAGGACCAACCCAGGATGCCTCAACTGATTACCTGCATATTTTATGTGCATATTATTTTTCACGTCAGAGTATCAATTCTTGGTCTCCTTAAATAATTATAATTTAGTTTTCTTCATTTTTTTCCAGTTTATATCATAAAATCAAAATTAAAAAGATGAAAGCAGAATTGTTTAGGTCATGATCAAATGGCCAGTCACTAATCGCGTCCGCTCGCCAAAGGTGACTGCCCAGTTCCGTCATGCCCTGGAAAATTTCTTACTAAGCGGGGACACACCAATCTGCCTTATTTAGTCCCATCGTTCTCTCTTCAGCTCTCTGTCTTCATATTCCCAAATCCTTAATTTTTCCTTCCCAGTTATCATGAAAGCTGAAGGATCCTTATTCTTCATAGCAATTAACGCACAAAATCTTACCTATCTCATCATCATCATACCTACCATCATCATACCAATCATCATATACCTATTTGTAGTAGTAGTTTGATTATTTCTACTAATTTTCTTTCGCTATAGTTATGAATTTAAAATCTAAATCAGAGTTCAATTATTTAGTAGTAATAAGATCCAAATCTGTATTTAAAACAGTTTTTTTCATATCATAAAATTTCTTCAATCTAAAAAAAAATAGTTCGTATTACAAAAAGTAAATTTTAAAAATAGGTTTTTCCTAATACTGAAATCCAATTTTAATCGCAATTCTCGACTCTTTTATAAAAATCTAAATATTTCTTGATAATGCAGTCATTTAAATACAAATATTTCCTGCTAATGAAATCGAAATTGAAATCTAATTATTCCCTTGTAATGAAATTCAACTATGTATTTAAATCTTGCCTTTTTTATTACAACTAGTTTATTGGAGATTCAATTCAGAATATAACTATTTCTTATTAATAAAAGCCAAATCAGAAACAGGCTTTTTCCGGGTATTAAAAATACCAATTTAAGTCTTTGTTTTTTAGTTTAGCATCTATGCATTCATTTAAGCAGATATATGCTAACTAGAAGGCAAGCGTCGCCATCTAGTTATGAGAGACAACTTTAAAACCTATGCGGTTACATTCCGTCCGTAGGACGGGCCAGGTAAACATTAATTATATAATTTCTTGTCATTCACAAAATTCAAGTTTTGTTACCTTAAATTATCTATACCTTAACGAAGAATTATGTTTGTCCTCATTGGTACCTTAAGCTCACTTTTAAATAGGATACGACCAACATTTTTCCTTAGCACAGTCTCCATTAAGTTAAGTTATATCATACCTCAACTCAGACCACTCGACTACGAACCTAATTATTAATATTTCCTAAATTCTCTCATGATATTTCAGATCTATAACTCAAACTGCCTATAGATGTTATTGGCAAATATTCAGATTTTGAGTATGCAAATTTGGGGTTTTAGTTGGCCACCGGATTTCAAGTTGCTTCTCAATAGGAATTCTCTATATTCATCTCTGTTCTTAGGCCCATTTCCTTTATAAAATGTAGTTAAAGCACCCCAAAACTATCAATATTTACAATCTAAATCCATCACATTATTCACCTAATATATTCATGATAGATTTTGTTTAAAAGAATGAATAAAATTTTTAATTGTGACTTATCAATACTTAAAGACTCTTAATGAATTAGGCGAAAACGTCAGACAACGACATGTTATCGTTCTTTCTTACTTTTTTATACAAATAAACAAAATAATACTTCAAATATTCTCAAATTTTATTAACCAATTTATTTGCGGGTAGGAATTTCTTATCATTTTATTAAGCAAATTGTTAATCAAAAACATACAGTTGAGAAGATAGGATTGTGGTAGATCGCACTTGACAATTAGTTCACGGATGGACATATTTGGGCACGAAAGCCTTAAGTGAGTGAGCCTAGTTCATTCGTTATCCTAATTGCCGTTTTAGGTGCGTATGAAATAAAGTAAAAGATATGAAGCAACGATTTTTTAAGAGTATATGCAACCCTTTTGATGCTGAGAAAATAGGTAAACGCAATAAAATAAAATACACGACGATGATTGTGGCATAAAGTGAAAGAGATAATATAACAATCATTATTAAGAGTATGTGTGAGCTTCTGTATCCTACGAGAAGGGGTGAAGGCACTACAATAAACTGTACACTGGCGCGTGTCAGTCTGTCTGATTGTCTGTTCGTTTGTTGATCCAGTTTTACTGGTAACAGTTTTAAACTGATTTTTTTCAAACTACTTGTAAACGCTGAAAATTGCAAACGAGACGTGCCCTTCTGTTTTTAAGTGTAATTGGATCACCCAGTTATTTAATTATACCAGGTAAGTGGACTCATTTAAAAATCAAAATTCAGGAAAGTAATATATCTAAAAACGGCTATGCATACACAACAATAGTACAAAATGCATTTGTTTAATTCTGTCGGGCAACTACAAGTACTACACATAGGATCACTATAAGTACAAACCTAATCAATTTTTATGCTATAGTGGTCTTTCGTTCTCTCTTTTTAGACAGGAATATCGTTGTTCAGGTTCAGGGGTTAGGCAATAAAAATGCTATTAATCCTTTTCAGACCCCTCAGCCCAATACCCAGCTGTTATCGCTTTAACTTTAAGTCAGTGGCTTAAGGATTACGCTCAAAGGTTGTCAGGTAAATAATCGTATCAAAACCATTCCTTTTTAACACTTTCGCCCAGCTTTCATCGCATTGACATTAGGAAAACAGGTAGGAGTTACGCACAAATAATGTCACGTGAATATTCGTTTTTACATCCCCCCTAGCTATCATCGGATTTAAATTAAAGAAACATGTTAAAGGTGACGTGCAAATGGTGCAACGTGATTATTCTTTTTCGACACCTTTCCCTAGCTTTTATTGCAATAAATTTATTTAAATTTAATAAAGACCAAGCAAAAACAATGTCTCGTGAATAATTCTATTCGACGCCTCCACGCAGTTGTTATTACGTGTGATGTTTAGTTTCATTAGTTTACTTATTTAATGAGGCGCAATGTATGAAAACGCCTTAACGGACAAAATTTATACGATTTTTAACGTAACTCTATAAAAAACTAGTTTGTAAATAAAAACGGCTAAAATTGACTAAAGAGTTTGCAAAAGAAACATAAAATAAATATCACATTTGCGAATAACTAAACTCAAAGGATTCTACAGTGATATTCGATGTTATTGCGACTAGATGACTTGGAGCTCAATTTAACTTCGAGTTCGCAAAACCATAAGAAAAGCAATAAAAAAGTACATAGGTAGGTACAAAATCACAACAAAAATAGGGCACAAAACAGAGTTTAGAGTACAAGTTATATCAAATAGCAACATAGCAAAAGTTATTTAGCAGGGCAATTTGCAAATGTCAAAATTGTTAAAACAAAATATCATATTTGAAAATGACAATATTTTAATAAATATGAAATCTAAAACACAAAGTTAAACCAAAATCAATAATACCATAAGCAAACATGATAATACTAACGTATTAGGAAAAATTGTGACAAATTTGTAAAACTTAAAAACATTACCAACGAAACAAGATATAAAGTGTTTCTAAAAAGAAAACAAAAAATGTTGCAATGAATAAAAAGAAAATATCAACGAATTCAGATAATATTTGTGTTATTAACAGAAAACATGCCATCATATTGCTAATGCACATATCAACATTACACATAAATACAAAATTACACACGGGAACGTAAAATAGTAAAAATTTCAAAAAAATGCCTTATATTAATCTCGTTTACATAAGTTTATACTTTCACAAAAATTTGTGAATTGTTTCATAGTCTTCAAAACTATTTACTTTTCAAAAAAAATTGTTTGGCTATTTTGCAAACTTATAGCAAAATAACTTAAAATTCACTGTTTCAGGGTACGCATTTTACTTTTCGTAATAGTAAACAAAACCATGGTTTAGCTACCATTTTGCTTCCCTTCACCTCAGTCTCGGGAAAAGACTAGAGGTAGATGGAGGTGCAATTGCAATACGTCAACACAGTGCTGACTGAGATAAAAGAATTCACTCAATGTTGGTGCGTGAGTCCAGTGGAAGGCTTTGGACTCATTTATTAGAGTGATTGATATTACTCATACCCTTAAGATCAATAATAGATTCTTAAATTTTGTCAATTGATCAGAACCAATGATACAAGATGTCCAGAAAACGTCTGCGCTACTTTTTATTCAGGTGTGGTCCAAGATGACTCAAATATAATTCACTTTTAATTCTAATTATTGTAACTGTGTGTGAATAATCTAGTGAATAATCTTATACTGTGATGGTTTTCAGTAAACTGTGGAGAATAGTATAAATTAGGTTGTGAAGTAAACGGACGAAAATTGCGAAATCTACAAATGGAGAAAGATTAGTGGTGAACTTAGTATGTACGTGATGAGTTTAATGCAAAAGAATAGCAATACATGTAGTAGATAGTTTGACGAGTTAAACAGGGAGAGGATAGAGGTTTACGTGTTAAAGTGGGAGAACAAAAAGTTTTGCGTGTTAAAGTGGGAGAGTATAGGGAAAGGGATGTGGGAAGAGTACAGAAGGCTTAAGGCGATAAATGACAGGTAGGGCGTGTTGTTGGACTACGGCTATGTAAGACTCAACCGTGGCTAATTGAGATTCCAACAGGGCAATGTGAGATTGCAACTAAAATAACTAAAATTATATGGAACAAGGTGGGAAATGATTAGGAACAGTAAAAGATGTCGAACAAGCCTTACGACAGTACTAAATATCTTTAACTGGTGTAAATAGAAGTACTAGATACGTAAACGATGTATAATAGTTAATTCTAAATGAAATTGTTAACTTGAATTATAATAAAAGAAATTAAAATAATAATAATTTAATTACTCAAAATCAATTTAGATGATGCAAATAGTTTAATAATAATTCACTTCTCGAAGAAATAATAGTTTTTTTCAATTCACTATTCGATTTTACAATGACATCTTAAATTTAAAAGAGATTGGGAAACAAGTATTTAAAATACACATGGTCTTACGAACTTTCGCCAAAGGAGTGGTTAAAAGAGTACAGAAAGAATATTAGGATTAAGTCTTGCACCAAGTAACTACAATAAAGTCTCGCTACCTAGTTATTACGGAGAAATTGCGCAATCAAGTGAAGGCTCTAGCTCTCTGCTCTTCTATATAATATTCTGGCGTACGATGGAAAAGTACAAGTCACATCTTCTCTTTTCCCATTCTCCTTTACATCTTTTATGCTTAAATTCTACTTTACATTCTACTGTTAGCTTTAGATAATGAGCGCTTTACAATCCTAACGATGACATAAAAAGGAGATCATTTTTAGTTTTCTTCTACTCTTATCATTTATTGCTTTCTGGCTATACTTCTGGGAATCGGCCATTAACAACGGTATTTATATACCCTTTTTTATGAATACCTATTTAATCAGTGTAACCATTACATAAACGTAAATATTATCAAAATGGTACGTAGACGACGTCTAAACAATACCTATGTAGTACCGCCTGTACTCAAGTCTACACTATTTTTCACGAATGGTCCACTAATAATGTCAATAACGCTATCGTTAATTAAGTGCCGCCCCACTTCCATTTCATCACTTCAATTCGAGGATTTTTTCATAAATAATGTCAACAGAGTTATCGCCTAATTAGTACTGTCCCCTCCTATGGTCAATTTATACCTGGAGCGGTAAGCCTATAATTTTATAAATATAGTAAATCCGTTATTTAAAAGGTTTTTGACCCCATGGTCTCGAGCTTAAGCATGCTTGAAATGGGTTTGTGTCTCTGTCTGTCTGTAGTAAGCACGCTACAAATCGCACTTGCATGAAAACAATTAGTTTTATTTTATTATTTTAAGAAAATTTCATAGGAAAAACTTGGAAAATTTTAATTTAGGAGTAGCTGTCACCGTTTGAATGAAATACCTATACCTCATAGATCATATTTTAGCGTTACTTATGTTATCTTGCTCCTTTGTTGAAGCCAATGTTCGATAAAGCTTAGCATCTACTTCGGGCCCACGGTCGGCAAATTCGGCAAATTTCTATTCTCAGATGCTCGGCCGCTGTGAAGAATTTTGGACTTTTTAAACTGTATTGCTTTGACAGTTCAATCAAACTAATTTAATAAATGTAACAATTGGGTTTTTCCTCTGCATAGAAACAGAAACGGAACATAAAGCTGCTACGTTTTAAAGCAATGCTCAGATTTTTAAAGAAAGCGCCTAATGCTGAAAAACAGTTTCATTAAAAAATGCTACCAACAGTCGCTTAAAATTAAAGCCATATACATCCGATATAACTGGATGATCTAAATCAAAAAGCTGTTTTTGTACGATTCACTTAGAGAAATTTTCAAAAATCTAATCCTGAATTACCTTAAAGTACAGAAAAAAAACATAAAATATATAGACTTTTATTTGCAATAATAAAGATTATTTTAAGTTGAACATAAAATAGAACATAACCAAATTCGCGATAAATCCAAGAACCGGCTTCCCTTGGACTGTACTCAGAGAAAAGACAATTGCCATATCGGCATAAATAGGATATGAAACGCGCAGAAAGGATTAACTATGACCTGTTTGGAAAAGATGCGGAAGACCTTATATAATGCTCGACTGTATACACTTTAAACCTTCACAATAGAAATTTCTCATGAAGCTTAAAACTGACAGTTCGGCAAAGGAGAATTTTATGAAAACAAAAATTACAGCTACCCTGACGCAAAAGGCTTTGGTCAATTTTTCAACTTATGGGACAAGGCCATAGGAATTAAAAACTTGTACCACAGCTGTATCAAAGAAGCATAACTTTTTCTCTTTTCATCCAATTACTACAATCACTACACATACTTTATTGCATTTTACTACTTTAATAAGTATGAATATTACTACTATTTTGAAACGAAGATTCTCAGCAACATTTTTCGCTACAGCTTACCCAGAAAAGATAAATCGAATACGTTTTACCGCAATCTATTATTAATTAATGAAGAATTTTTTCATCAAATTTGAGTACAACCATTTTTAAAATTTTAACAATGTTGTATGAACTGACGCTAAATCGACTTAATAAATAAATTATTATTATAATTATTATTATATTCTCATACAAAAAAGAAAAAAACACTAAAACTCTCTATGGATGACATTTTTAATTTTATTAGCATCAAAAATTGTAACAACATTATTGAATTACATTATATTACTTTCAATCATATAGTTTTATAGTTTATTTATAGTTGTCGCCAGAAGACATTTTTTCATGTTACTATAAAAATAAAACAAACAACAGTGTTAAAACCTTTTTAAAAGAAACCAATGGCTAAAATACTATATATCCAGCCGCATATGATAGTAGCAATACCATATGTGATTACCCCTTAAATGTGATCAGTGACCGCCGTTCAAATATTAGCACCTTTAAAAATCCGTCCATCTAATATTCATACAGCTTCAAGTCTTAACTATCTTAACTACTGATTTTACCTTCTTTCCTTAAAAACTCTAGCTATGTAAAATCATAAAAGTTTTGGGTACTTTTTTGAAGTTTGGTATGCCGATCACATTCAAGACCCTACTTTTTCATTACTATTGAATGTATTTATGCTAACGGATTACATTAAGGTCACTTCGGCCGTTGTAAGACTTTTTGCAGTTTTTTTCGTACAATAAACTGTATGTGCTGTAACCTTTGATTTTCGACGCTGGCTATTTTGTTGTACATACAGTATCAAAAGAGAAGTATAATGACAGCTTCTATTTCATTGTATTGTACGCTGGCTGTAAAAAAAGGTACAGATTTTTAAAGTTGAAAAAGAATAAACCCAATCTTAAATACGCACTCTACTACTAAATGGTGTAATATTGCTACAAGCGTCAGAACAGTGGTTTTTGATGCTAAAGTATAGATCTGCTTCCTTCTCTAACGTAAAGTTCTAGATACTGAGTACAAAGCTTTACGTAAAAAAATAAATAATGAGGTCAAAATGGCAAAGTATAGCTATTATCAACGTCAGTTTTTAGAGGTACATACATCTAGTAAAATAAAATGTCCATAATCGTAGGTAAATCTTAATTAGCCTTAGCGAGTTTTAATCTTAAAATAAACAGAAAAAGAAGAAACACAGAAAAAAGAAACACAGAATAAAGAAGTGTCGGATGCTTTGGCTACGTCATTTGTACTGAATAGATAAATGATGATTTAGATTTACTGTATATTACTACGGCTGTTAATTGTAGCAACATCTAGCTATTTACAAAAAAGAGATTAATAATTGCTTTAAACTTAATAAAAGCAAACAAAATGCTGATCCAGAAGAGCTATCCTACAAAGTACTTGATAACTGCATGAGCGGGCTTTCATTACCGCTTGAACTTCTTTTTACGCAGTTTCTAGTTTGAGGTGCAGATCCCTTAAGATATAAATGTAATATAGTGACTTGTATAAACGTAAAGGCTCTCGTTTTAGCTCTACTTCTTACATCATATATCTTTTCTTCCTTTGTAAGATAATGTATTTAAAAAGATAAATTACTATATAATATTGAATGAAATTAAGCTCAGCGACCAACAACACGGGTTAAGAAGTAAACATTCGTGCCTAACTGAGAATTTGAATTTTTTACAGGACGTTTTTAAGTATAAACACGTAAAGTTTGGTCAGGTTATTGCAGTATTTATTGATTTACAGAACGCTTTTGACTCCATATCCCATGAGAAGCTAGTTATTTAGCTAAGCAATGACTTTGGAGTTCAAGTGCATCTTTTAAAAATATTAATAAAATTATTTTTGTAATCGCAGTTTTAAAATTAAAAAAGGTACGTTTGTGTCAGAGTCGTATGATCTCCAGCTAGGGGTTCTGCAAGGTTCTATTTTAGGACCTTTGCTTATTATTATTTACATTAACAAGATTGGCGAGGCTTTACTGCAAGGCGTATACTATATAATATATGCAGATAACCATGTGCTTAAATATTATGTGCCTGTTTTAACTTCAATGGTTTTGACCATATGCAGATGTGCATTAACAGTGTAAATAAATGGTTTAATTCAAATGGTCTTACAATGACTGTGGGAAGAACATAATTCATGATTTCGCACAAATTGCATGATATTGAGGTACCTGGTTCTGTAAAATTGACATGCAATCGTAATGATATTGAAAGAGCTCAAACAGTTAAGTATTTAGGTTTAATTATAGATTGTAGTTTAACTTTTTTAAATCATTTTATTTATGTTAAGAATTGTGTTTCATTGGCTTCAGGCATGTTGTGTAACTTTGAAGAGTACTTTAATTTTAACATATTTGTAATATTCCTAAATGCGTACTGTAAGTTTCACTGTGATGCGGACCATAGGAGGAAGACAAAAATGCGAGTAGGCGGTATTAGTTAGCCACAGCTAAACCGAGTACACAATTCGCGTGCTACAAGCACATGCAATGCTTTTAAATGACAGCAACGTCACACATAGGGCAATATAAACATACATGGAGGCAATGACTATGGTTTGTTTTTATGTTTTTACTTATGTATAATATTATTAAATCTTTAATTTTATTAATCTTTTCATAAATCACACTAAACAAAAGTTGGATATGATGATGCAATCGGGTAAATATACAATAATTCTAATTAATTTTGAATTCAGTATTTCGTAGCAATATTATAGTACTGTAATGACCTAGTTTTAGTTTACTTTTGGGATTTGAGAGTTACGTTACATGAGTAATTTCAGAGAACACACTACATATTAAATTGTATTTTAATTTTAAATAATCATGGCTCATTTTCTTGAATAACCCCTATTTGAAGGTTATTTGTGGTACCACTATCAGGTAAAGATTGGTCTTCACAAACGTCACTATCCAGTACCAAGTTGTTTGCTAAAGCTTTGTCTCTGGCAATCATACAGTCTTCTTCTTTAATTACGTGAGCCACGCATTTTCCCCATAAATTGTGGGTGACGGCCCTTACGGCTTCTTTGGACAAGGCTAAAACTTGTTTGGGACCGCCAATTGAATTGTGCTTTGCCGCGTAACCTTTGACAAAGCTCCAAATAAGCTCAATAGGGTTCAACTCGCAGTGTGCCACCGGCAGCCACAGGATTTTTATATCCTTTCCAGAAGCCTCAGCTATCAATTCCACTTCATATTTAAGTCGAATAGGATGTTTGTCGGACAATTCAACTAAATACTTTTTTGTCATTATTTTTGTCAATTCTCCAGCTTTTAAAATTCCTCGTAATACAAGGTTGTCCACAATCTCCTGCTTTGACTTATACATTTTGATCATAACCGTGGATGGAACCTACAATACAAAAAACTCCTGTCATACCCTTTTTCTGTTAAATTAAATGTTTATGTGTGCTTGAAATATATTTACGTTACTTTTTTCAAATAATATGGAGCTCTATCAAGGACAAAAACAGTTTTATCCTCCACGGCATCGACCGCTCTCCTAAACCAGTTGTTGAAGTGTTCAGCATTCATGGATTGGTGATAATCAGCTGAGTCCTTTTTTGAAAGGAAAATATCTTCAACACCTTCTCCTTGCAAAAAACCCTGACTCCCACCAGCATGATTAATAATAATTCTGCCCTGGCCTCTTTTCACTAAAAATCCTCCTACAGTAGTTAAATTGATTACATACATGCACACTATTCCGACAAAATATAAAAGCGTAAACAATTTAGATAGATGCATACTAACCAGTAAACCCCTGAACATTTTGCAACACCTTGTCTGTTGTATAATCTGCAAATTGTTTTAACTCGGATTCTTTTAGCAGCAGTTGCCAACAACGACTAACAGTCATGTCCGGAGAAGCCCAAATCTCATCTTGGTAAACAATGTAATATTCCTTTTCTCTGTAATCTTTTATGGCCTTCAGGTAGTATGCTCGTTGACGCTTTACATCCTCTCGCTCCAAAAATACTGGTTTTTTACCAATTTTTTGATATTCAAAATTACACTTGGTCTTCATCCATCTCCACAAAGTAGTACGGCTTAAAACTGGAAATTGGCGAATATTTTCCAGCACTTTTAGAATTTCCGCAAGTATTGGATATTGTTTAGCGGCGTAAAGATCCAAAACTGCCTTTCTAATTGAAGTAACATTCTCCTCGGTACATACAATTCTAGATCGATCGGACTTTTAAGATTTTGTTTTTAGAATCTGTACCCCACGTTTGTCATTTTTTATTATTTTGCAGACTGTTGATTTTGCCATTCCGCAAATATTTCCACATGTAATTGAAACATTGCCATATTTCTGCATTAATGACTTGTAACCAAACTCCGATCCAATGTCTTTTTTTAAATCAGTTAAAAATTTATGTACACCTAACACTAACTTCTGCTCCTTCACTGTTATATTCGCTTTATCTTTTCTTGAATTACTTTTCTGTCCGTTCTGATCAACCAACCCAGCATTTTCATTACTTTCATTTGCAACTTTATCATCATCAATATCATCTGTGTCTGTATCCCAGTTCCCATTATCATCATCATCATCCTCACTTTCATCACTTATGGCTTTTTCACAAACATCATCACCAATAAAAACATTGTCATCGTCCTCATCCGCATCACTTCTACCATAACTGTCATCACTATTACCATAACCCGCACTTCCATTTCTACTTCTACCTTCAGTTTCACTTTCCCTGATTTCCAAACTTACACTGCCCACACTCATATTGCTATCACCGTCACCTATTTTATTATTTATATTTAGAAGCTAACCTACAGCATTTTTTGGTGTCAACGGAATCAACGAAATTATTATATTCTAATATTTATTTTTATTTTATTATCATGTGTGCTTTCTAATTTAAACTCAAATTTTTCTAAATGTATGCTTAGTTTAGTGTGGCGAGTGTCCATTTTTTGAAATCAGTACTATGTATTGTAAAATCTGACACGTAATAAAGCTAAATCAAATCAAAATCAAATTAAATCCTCTCTTAAGGTAATAATTGGACTAATGTATCCCCCTTTTGAAAAAAGGTTCCGACGCTACCGAAGAATACAAAATTTCTCCCCATGATTGCTCAAGTAAAAAACTCCTGATTTGAGATTTTTGAAATCTGGTATCCCTACTCTTGTACAACTCGTTGGCCGTTACTTATAATTGCTGTACAAGGATTGATGGATGAAGACCTATTTCACACTTAATCATTTGCACCAAAAATTTACTAGTAAACTAAATGAGAGTGTGAGCCAAAAATAAAAACAAAATCATCTAATCTCCGTTACCTTTCAAAGTAAGAAGACGATGTTTCATTCTTATCACACGTTCTAAGCAAAGTTTTTCAAATTTGAAACAACAATTCTATGTCAGAAGTAGGTATGACCCTTCTACTGTTGTATTTTATTTACAATTCAAAATTGTTATTTCGGTTTTTATTGTGAAACCAGGAACAACCATAAACTAGTAAATCTGGATTATGTACAATCACAATACCTATCACTATCACAATCACAATCCCACTGCAGCAAACATGATAAAAAAATGATTTTCCGCTCGTCACTAACAAACGTTTTAAGAACAATTAAAATCTTTCACAATCACAATCATAGCCTGGTAAACTACGTTGTGAACAACGTAAATTGTGATAGTTTTGTGATCTTAGAATTAACGCAATTGTAGATCCTTAAGGTTCTGAATTCTGATCCTGCAATCAGAAATACAATTGCTTGTTTGAGAACCGCCATTTACAGTATCAATGTCATTCATTTGAGGTCTATTGGTTATGCCACAAGGTGGATACTGCTAGCGGTAGTTGCTTCCACCAATTTGTAGAACTGTAGTTATGAGCCCATTAAAGTTCTTTTCGGTATTTTATTTTGGCTAGAAGGAATTTCAATATTAATTCTTGCAGTGCGCGTAGTATTTAAAATTATATTGTTTCCAATTTGGATTTCTCTTACTGTTGCATAGGTAATTTACAAAATAAACTATGTCAAGTGAAAAGGGATTTAATAAGGACACAACTTTTTCCACCGATGATTTGGAGGAGTCGATCCACGATGACTACTATCAAATACTGAATGTTGAAAAAACCGTAAGCACACTAAATGTTATTCTTTTTTGTGTACTAGCGATTTGTGGAGTGAGAGTGTGTGTAATGGTGGCGGGCTGACAAAATTTGTATTAGTTAAAATCTGTTGAAACTCAAAGTAGCACCATGAGTGAATGTCGATAACACATTGTTCTCCTTGTTGTAATACAACCAACAACTTCTAGTTCCAGAGATACAGCCGATGAAAAGCATTATATCACCGTCCACCATTACCTATGGACACGGACTACGGACAAAGTCTCCCCGGACATTTTCGCCCCAACAATTGGGGAATTTGTATAATGCTAAAGTGCTAATGTACGGGGTTTCAAAAAGTAACCATTCCTGTATCACCACTTTACCATCATTTAAAAACCATCACTTAAAAGTGATGGTAAAGCGATGGTTGGCGTATTGTTAAGTCCTGGTACGATAAGATAGCACTTAACAATACACCTACCACCCTACCTGCACTTAAACACACCTTGCATCCTACCAGCATCCTACCAGCACTTAACAATACACCTACCATCAGTTGTCAGTTGAAAATACTTATCACCGTATACACATAACCAACCAGCTAAGAGATCGGGCACAAATTGTCCACTGACGTTTAGGGTCTGTCACATTAGATAGCTATTTACATAATGCTTAAGATGGTGACACGGTGAATGGGTAGGTCTAAACTTGTGTTAAAATTGGAAGGTCTGAAATTCAAAAGATTCAAAGCGTGAAGGAGGGAAAAAAGTTCTGAATTTGGTTTAGTCGGTGCTGAATTTTTGTGAGCAAGAAGAAGGAATCTGATTTCTTAACCTCAAAATTACCTTGAATTTAGCTACATCAACATTAGTGAGTTAATTTAAGTTACATCCTTCTTTATACTATTTTCGCTGAAACTATTGGTACAAGCACTTTCCACAACATTTTGATTTTTAACCATTTTCGGATTTTTTAAAAATCTGTCTAGAATTAATAATAATATCCTACCAGCACTTACCAATACACCTACAATCACCTACTATCTAAAAATCACATTTTTCGAAACTACTTCCCCCCCTCCTTGTCGCCAATATTGAGTTTTTCAGACCTCTCCCCTTCTCCAAGACGTCTACAGTTACTTATTAAAATACCTTATAAAATGAATTTGTATAATGCCATTTTGCTGGTAAACGGACTTTTCCTACGCGGACTATTCCTACCCGCGACCAAACCTAGGAATTTTTTACCCCTGACCATGACAAATGTAGAAATCAAAGTGTGCAGTGATAACAACAGTCATTATGAATATTTAGTTATGGATAATTTTGTATTAATAATAATAGCGTTTGTTTTTATTTCATATTATTTACATAAACTTTACTGAACCTTAAAACAGAAAATGATAGTGACATACCGAGAGAAAGACAACTTTATTAAAATAAACTTGACACTGTCGTCCAACGACGATAGCCCATATGACTCAGTATACGTTACAAAATATTGTTAAGCGCAGATTATGATGGTTAATGTAAATTTAAATGTAGGATACTAATTAGTAGGAACACTAGAATATAAATGGTGCACACATATTTGAACTGATTTCTTCAGAACGGAGACTACAATGTCTTCAATCAGCGCACTAGGTAGGCATTGGGATTTCATAAAGTTGAGAAAAAACTTAGATATCGTTCCGCGAGCCCCAATATAGAGCCCTATGACTTGGATTTCAGTAAGCCCTAGTTTTTTTTGAAATAAGAGATGCATGGATCATATATTCCTTTTTTCTCTTGATGTACTGCCTCAGACTGATTTGTATCGTTTTGTTCCATGCTTTATCAACAAGAGAAGCGAAACCAACAATTTTATTAAAATTTCCTAATTTTGGTTATCTTGTTGATAAAACTGCAACTCTCTTCTTTTTCGGGTTCCTATAGCGTCTTCCCTAATCGTTTCCTCCTTTCCTGTCAGCCGCGCACTTTTTCTACTCCTTCCTCTTCCTCTTCTCTTACCTCCCTTTTTGACCCTGGACACCTTTTGTGGGCGAGGGGGTATCAAAGTGCCCGCAATTTCATGCTCATCCCCCTCTTTTATGGTATTCAATACTTGTAGTAATACTTTTGTAGCCGCCATACTCCCCCGTTTTGCCTGTTTTTTGCGTTTTTTTCCTTACATTTAACATTTCCCCTCCTCCTAAATCTGTTATATGCGACCTACATTCACGTGTGAGGTGTCAAAATGTGCGCCCTTGTTTTCTCTTTCTTGTAATGCATTGGTTTCCTCTGTGCCTGGACTGCGTGTCTGTGTTCGGGCCCCCGCCATTCTCCCCTCTTTTTTCGCAAATTCTCTATGAAGCGCTTTGCGCTGGAAAGTTTCCGGGCAAACTTTCTTTTACTTTCTCGCCTTAAACCAAGTCCTTGGTTTGTTCCGCTTATTTTGGAACCTTTATGGCGCTTGTACGTGGCACGGTTCAAAAGCCTTAGGCACGACGCCGACCCCCTCTTTTTCCATGTTTTTCAATTTCGCATTTTTGGCATCTCGGTTTTCTTGGCTTCCCTATCACATTTTCTTAAATGTCCCAATTTATCTGTGTTCCCCTTGTTCTTCCGCGTCTTTTGGTACCATTTACGTCTTTGTGCGCCCTGTGGTTCGGGAAATATGGCCTTATATGTGCTACGCTACCTTACTTATTATATAGATTGGCATTATTGCACGAGTCATTCAAGGGAGACTGGCGGTATTCACGACTGTACAGATACAGTGCTATAGCTTATGTTAGTTATTAGTAGCAGTCAATAGACATCCCGTAGTAAATGAGTTATAGATGGTGGCGGATCGTCCATAAATGACGTCCTTCAAATATAATATTTAAGTACCCCCATTTCCAACTTTAAAATTTTTTCCGACCTATTTTAACTACAAACATTTCATGATTATATTTATATAAGATAAATATTCAGGAATCGTCCATAATTGCCGTCCTTCAAATTTCATAGTTTTTAGTAACCTTATTTCCAACTTTCAAATTTTTTCCGACCTATTTTAACTACTAACATGTCATGAATATATCTATTTAAGTTATAGATATTTTACTGACCCAAGGATTTCACTCACCTTGGTGCTAACTTTATTATCATGGGCCTAAATATTATTTAGGGAATTACTCCTGTTTGTGCTAACTTTTCAGACCTGCCAACTTTTCAATAGTTCATTGACCGTGGTTTCTCCTTTAATTGTTTTTTACTATACAAATATGCAATAATGAGTTTTGAAAGAGCGACTTTAATCTAGCGATATTTTTAAAATTAGCTTATTCTCAGAATTCTTACCAATCCGTAATGGGACCCCCCAAGGTAGCAAAATGGCCCTATTACTATTCATTATCTTGATGAATTCTCTATTATATAAAATCTCAAAATTCTGTGATAAACCTAATAACCATTGTAATAGGACCTTTGTGGACGATTTTACACTAGCCGAAAAAGTGAAATATTTCAGTGAACCAAAAATGCATTTTTTGTTAAAAAATATAGGACATTATGCAAATGATCTCAAAATACAAATTAGCCCTATAAAATTTGCAGTGCTAATTATTGATAAAAATAAAGGGAAAATGTTTAGGAACCTTGAATTAAAAATTAATAATGTTGTTATTCCTAATATCAAGTCTAGTAAACTCCTCGGAGTAACAATAAATAATTTACTAAAGTGGAACAAGCACGTTGATAATGTGTTAAAAAAAGCTAGCAGTAAAATCTTTATGTTAATTAAATTAAGACAATTTGGATTCTCAGGTTATGAACTAATGAATGTTTATAATACATATGTTAGATCGCAATTAGAATATGCAATCGCCATTTGTGGAAACAGCCTTTGTCAAAATAAGTTGAAAAGAATTATCAGGATTAAAAAAAGATGTTAGTAGTAGGTCTATAGTAGTCTTCCCATTTGTAGATCTTAACACAGTATTGAACGGATATCCAATGTAATTGATCGGTTACATAAGAGACTGTGAACTTACAAAAATACTGTATATATAAATGGGGTATACCCAACCTGTGTAAAATTCTAGTACGGTAGTAAACGAGACGATAGAGAATTTAACTAGACTATAGTAAAGGAAGGGTAAATGGAAAGACCGTGAACTTACGAAAATACTGTATATATAAATGGGGTATACCCAATCTGTGTGAAATTCTAGTATAGCAGTACACGGGACGATAGAGAATTTAAATAGACTATAGTAAAGGAAGGGTAAATGGAAAGACTGTGAACTTATGAAAATACTGTATATATAAATGGGGTATACCCAACCTGTGTGAAATTCTAGTATGGTAGTACACGAGACGATAGAGGATTTAAATAGACTATGGTAAAGGAAGGGTAAATGGAACTGGAAATGGAACTGTAAAGCACAATGAAAGATATTTAGGTAAATAAAATCAAGGTTAGTATACGGAACGTCAATGAATTTAAATAGCCTGCTGATGAAAAATAAAAGTAAAAGGTAAAAGAAGTAAATACAACTAACAGTATAAGGTTGTATACAGAGTTACTGCGATGACAAGAAAAATGAAAAACTAAACCTGGGAAACCCTGACAGGGAAATGAAAAACTAAACTTGGGAAACCCTGACAAGGGAAATGGAAAAATGTGTATACCAATTCCCTCATACACAACAGATTAAAACCACCCCCCCCCTTCCCTCCACACACATACCCCCCCCCCTACAGTATATATAAATGAGCTATACTAATCCATTTGTAAATTTTAAAAGCGGTTACTTACGATAATACACGAAACGATTGTAAAGTCCCTACAGTATATATAAATGGGATATACCGATCTATTTGTAAATTTTGAAATGGTTACTTACGATAATACACAGAACGATTATGAATTTACACGCACACATATACCAATCCGTGTAAAATTCTAGTATGGTAGTACACAAGACGATAGGGAATTTAAATAGACTATGGAAACACCACATAGCACAATAAAAGATATTTAGGTAAATAAAATCAAGGACAGTATACGGAACGACAATGAATTTAAATGAGCTACTGATCGAAAATAAAAGTGAGAGGTAAAAGAAGTAAACACAACAAACAGTATAGGATAGTATACAGAGCTACTGCGATGACAGGGGAAATTAAAAACTAAACCTCGGAAACCCCGTAATAATTGTGATATGTATACCAATCACCTCATACAAAACAGATTATATTGTCATGACCAACTACAAACAAATGCAATCAAGCAACCTAGATATAACCCCTAACCCACTCCCCCCCTCTACAGTGTATATAAATGAGCTATACTACTCCATTTGTAAATTTTGAAATGGTTACTTACGGTAATACACCGAACTATTGTAAATTTACACATGCAGTTTACAACACTATGCCACCACTTTCAGTTTCACATACACACTCTCGAACTTCTTACTGAGTACTAAAACAAATTTACAGTTTCAACTTCCTATAACTAAATACATTAACCATGTAAAATCATACCTGACTTTAGTAAGAATTTACATCGTATGATAAACAAACAACTAGTCAAACAGTCTAAAAATAGAAATCGGTAAAGGTATAGGAGACTTTTCTACAAATTAGGAAGTCGGTTGAAGTTTAAGTTGATTTCAATCAACATAATACTAAACAGTTCAACTGGGAAGATGCCAATAACCTATTCGTCAGAAATGAAAAAGAAAGAGAGAGGTAAACGAAGTAAACAAACCAAACTGTAGTAGGTAGTATGAAAAATTATCTCTAGACATAGAAAATTTAAACCCATAGCTGGAAAACCCTGAAAAAGACACCACACACACATAGACACACTTACACACACAAACACACACACACACACACACACGCAATAGATCTGATACTTTACGCCACAATGGAAGAGATAGAGAAGAAGAGTTTAGAACTGTGTCAAAGGGTTAGGAGCACTCCACACACACACACACACACACTACACCATAGCAAAATAGAGAGAAAGAGAGTTTTAGACTGTGGTATAGAGTAAAGGACACACCACACACACACACACTCACACAATAGAGTCGACACTGTACGCTATAGCGAATAAGAAAGAGGGAGAGTTTTAATGAACTACTGTAATGAAGAGCAAGGGACACTCCCTACACCCTATCTTCCTCCCTTCCCCTATCCAAAATCCATAGAATCAAATTGTACAAACTGTGTCGTCGTTTACGGTTTTATATGCACGTTCTTAAACTTCTAGCTAAGTACTAAAGCAAATTTAAAGTTTCAACTAGGTAATACTATAATAAACAACTCTGTAAAAGATTTTTAGTTGTTTAGTTAGATTTAAATAAATGTACGTCATATAATAAACATAATAACACTTAAACCGTCTAAAGTTAAAAATAAGTAAAAGTATAAGGGGCAACGTACAAAATTATGAGATCAGTTAAAGATTCAACCAGATTTAATCATAATAATACCAAAAAGTGTAGTTGAGAACAGTGATTTGTCTCCAACGGGTTCAAACAACAATCCAATAACTTTCTTAACTGAATCTTGTCAATTAGTATTCACTGGGTTTACTTGAGTTTCAAAAGAATTCAAAATTAGTGCATCCTTATGCTCAAGCGTTATGGAGTTAATTTACGTGGAAATGATAAGAAAACTATAGCTCTTAATGTGCTACTTGACATTAACAAAATGTCTGAATAAAAAAAATTGATTTTGTACTTGTGAAAGAAGGTGGACAAAAAGAGGACCATCACCAAACAAATTATCAGAAGCTTGATTATTTTTTGCTGGTTTTTGTGACTACGTGAGTAATTGTTAAATTTTAATTGTGTAGTACATTTTCTAATTTAGATCTTAACAGATTATTATTTGTTTTTATTGAAACAGGTTGGTTGCTTTTCGTGTGGTTTAGCGCTTTTGATTGGGAATATGGGAAAAAACCTTGGCTGAAACATCCTAAAGGTACGCAAGATAGATGTGATTTCATCAATTTTAAACCAACAAAGTATGTTAAACTACCTTTAACAAATCTTAACAAATGGAAACACCGAGCTGTTCCACGCCTGACACTACACTTTTGACCAAAGTCGCACAGGCTTTCAGTGAGTTCTAAAAACAATATTGTTTTTAGAATTTTGTGGTAGACTTTTTAAAGTACGTATATCCTGATAAACGGAAGAAACTGTTTATTGAAAACAAATGGAATGTAAAAACTGCACCAAGTATATCAACTTTGGTCAAAGCAGGATGTTTTTGTACATAACCAGGCCTGACAATTTGCCTACCTGTACACAAGGCTTTTAAGGTTAGAAACACGTCAAACCCGACAGAAGAGCATTAATATCATTCCCCTAAGTGCAATTTCCATAAACTATACTTACAGAAAACTTCAAAGGTTTCATGTACGGATATTTATTAAATGACACCATCTAAAATCAAAGATGAGCTCGAAACCTGACTATGTAAAACCCTGTGTAGCATTTATCCACCAACTGATGGTACCACCTATTATGCTGATTACGTTAATGTTACATAAAGTCATCGATTTTGTAAGGAGTACATTCCAAGATTCTTACAATGTACAATGTGTACTATCTACGTTTTGACATTAGTAATGAAAGAGTGTTTGTTACAAAACCGGTGAATGGTAAGATCTATGTACATAAAAATGACCCTATCGTCACAGTCAAAGGCAAACCTCTTGTTGCAAAATAGAACCATACAAATTCCACTTAAAAACCAAACCTGGGAAACCCCGTAGGGATGCTTCACATGCGCATAAACACAATAGAGTCGGCACTGTACACAACGGCAGAAAAGAGAGCGAGAGAGAGGGAGGGAAAGTTTTGAACTGTGTTGAAGTGCAAGGGACTTTCCACACACACACATACACACACATACACAATAGCGTTGGCACTGTACGCCACAGCAAAAAAAGAGAGAAAGAACGAAAGGATTGAAAACAGAAAAATAGGTATCAGAGTAGTGACATATGATCAAGCGCTGCTTAACGACAATAGAAACCCGGTAATTTGTAAAACAATCGTATCTAAAGCACCAACATAAAAATTTTAATTTGATCCAGAAAAAAACGCTTTTAAAAATGGACCATCAAGGAGCTATGTACACGTCCAAATCTCAAGATTTTACAAACTAGAGAAAACTCAATAATTATCTTTTTCCGACATGACAACTTCAAAACTATATTTCTTTTCTCAATCAGCTAAAATACAAATTTTATGTTTCAGCAGAGCATACTTAAAAATTTTAAACCTTCACTACTTCAATTCAACTCTCTACGAACGACTTATTTTGTTATGGCGAGTTCAAAAATAGAGATCTTAACTATACCAGCCAAAGTTAAGTTTTTATGATTATGTCGGGTACATTTCCAAATCTCAAAACTTCACAACCTGGAGTGAAATCTTTAGACCAACCTATTCTGACATGACAAGTTTTAAAAAAGATTTTTCAACTTGATAAGGCAAAGTAACATATTCATGTTTTAGTCTTGCACACTTCCAAATCTCAAAAATTTACAACAAAGAGGAAACTTTATACAATGACCTTTTTTTATGGCGAGTTAAAACAAATATTTCTTAACTTGATCTGCGAATGTAAAATTTTTATGTTTGAGCCATGCAGACTTCCAAATCTCAAAACATTTCAATCTGTAGGACACTTTCTAGAACGATTAATTCTGATATGGCAAGTTTTCCATGTTCCTCCTCAATCAGCCAGAATAATATTTTCATGTTTCAGTCGAGCACACTTCCAAATTTAAAAAAAATCACAACCTGGGAGGAAACTCCCTGGAACAATTTATTCGATTGTAGCGAGTTCAAGAAACTATAAGTTTAGTTTTTGTGTTTCGGCCATGCACACTTCTTAAATGTTTCCAACACGGAGGTAGCTCTACAAAAAGTGTAGTTCTAACATGGATAGTTAAAATACGTATGTATTAACTCTATCTAGTTGTGTAAACTTTGACTGCTGCTTGGTTGGGCAAGGTTGAAACTTGACGTTTTTAGAATCGGTTTCGGACTTGACCGTTTACTATTTCTGACATAAGGATTTCAAAAATCCATGTTTCCACTGCAACCTACCGAGTAAAGGTTTTGTATATTGTACGCTTCCATTTACGCGTGGTGCCTATCCGTTTTTACGCTTACTCTGATTTCGGCACACTAATGCTCCAAGCCAATGTCATTCCATTTGTACGACTGAATGTACACAGTGCGTCCCCGTTCCATTAGCTTCTCTGCATGACCTTAACTACGTGCAAAATCAAAACTATTTCAGATATACAAACGTTTCATACTTTATCAGGACAATTTTTGTAAAAATGAACTACGAAAGAGCCAAATACTTAAATTTCCCAAACTGAGCCACAGCTCCTGACAACTACCTAATTTAATACGATGTTTTCAAAAATATTACTTTCACATCGAGCAGAAAAATTGAATTATTTAAGCTAGGACCATGAAAGAGCCCAGAACCGAAATATCTCGAAGTAAAGGAGTACTTCTGACAACTACTTATTCTGATACCGCACATTTGAAAAAAAATTTTCAATTCGATCATAAAAAACAATTTTTGAGCCAGGATAATAAAAAAAGTCTGAAACTTAAATTTCTCAAAGTCGCCAGAAACTTTCATGGTCCAACAGGTTTTGACGTTAAAAAGGTTTTGAAATCCATGTTTTTCTATTGTAATGCACAAATTGGGACACTTTTCTAAGCTCCGAGGTTTTCCGACTCTAAGAAAAACTTTTGAAAAATTTTGGGTTTAGGAGCATGTCGGGAGTACTTAAGCGTTTCTGTATTAGTATGGAATATTATGCGGTGTATGCTTTCACATTGTAATACACTAATGCTCAACCTACCCCAGCTCTGACATTTTTAACTTTAAAAAAGACTAAAACATTTTTGGTTTTTGGAAAATGTCGGGAGCACAAAACATTTGTGTATTAGCATAAAAAATGATAGCACTAAAGGAAATTCTCATTTACAAGATCTTTAAATTTTTGTTGTTTTGAGTAAAGTTTTTATAGTTACTGTGATAACCTACTTATCTGTTATACTTGTAAAAATATGTATATTTTGTTCGGGTTTTTAAATGCAAAAAAAATTGTAAGTGGAATAAAATTGTGTATATTTTTATCAGTTTATTTTAAGCTCTCATAATGGAAGTACCAAATTTTGATTATACGTTAAAAGCACCTTTCATTTAGTTATAAGTGGTCCAACTCAGAGTGAAAAAAGCTTTCTCACTAATTAAACAATAAAACGTAGAGACGAGTTGATTTTTCAGAATGTTAAACAAGTTATTTACTGTTATAGAGGTGGGGAGAATCTCGGACAAAAATTAAAGACATATTTACCATCAGACGTTGTTTTGCATAATGAGTTACCACATACTATTAGTGATTAACTAGGCACACCATACTTATACATTCTACATGATCTCATACAAGATATATCAAACAAAGGGTCGAACGAGCTTTTAAGATGAGGAACCCATCACAATAATTGTAGTATCATTTTTCTCACACAAAACTTTTTCTACAATAATCTACGGACGATAACAACAAATTTAAAGTACATGTGTATTTTTAAAAATCCAAGTGAAACAGAAACTATAAGTCGAATTGGTATGAGAATGAATTGTAATAAGAAGTGTATTGTTACTGAAGCTGCATTCCGTCACTGTATTGAAAAACCTCCTGGTTATTTATTTATTGATATGAGCCAGACACAAGATGATAGATACAGACAGAAATAAGATGATAGAGATTGTATATTTGCTGTTACTGGATGTACAATATTTCAAAAATAAAGTTACAATGAAAGTTTTTTAACACTTACTTTAAAATGTTTCACAATTTTTTTCCTGTTTTTTAACACAGACAATACGAATTCGACAAAGGTTTAATAACTCCTGAAAATAGTATTACCCCGATTGTGTAGTTTTATAGCACTATCACCACACTCTACATTTTGTATGTATATCAGCTAAAAACGTAGGTAAAGAACAACATGAAGAGTCGTTAGCTCCAACACACATATTTGGGGCTTGTGCAGTTAGCGTTTTATAAAAATTTTGTCAATATTCAGTACGAAGCGCGGTGGATCAAAAGGTACAGTCCTAGCCTGTTTTACAAGTGCTGTTTGCTTTACAATGGCTAATTCTGTTAAAACAAAAACATTTACTTTACATGTTTGTGTAAAATGTTGCGGGCTTTTGTCATAACGTCAAGAGTATTCGCAAGTGTCTCGTAGTCTATATAGATCAAATTTCCATTCTGCATCATTTCTACATGATCTTTTGAACATGTGTGACACTTCAAAAACCATTTCAGGACTACGTGGTCCTTAAGATAAGTGCTTCTTTCACATAGGGTACCTGGTGGTGGTGGTGATGGTTTCTCACATCTACGTTTTGGAGGATTTACACCAGTTGGTTCTGATGTAGCTTTTCGTTTCATGGTAGCCTTTACCATCTTATATGCTTGGTAATCTGGAGACGTCATCATCATATCCCAAGCGTTTTCTAGCAGGACGTTAGAATCAACTACTGTCAGCATTTCAACTCCATGTATCTTTTAGCTATGACGTGTTTGTACCCCATGCTTGGAGTTCAACCCAAATACATCGCAAAATTGTCCTTATAGTTTTGTTGTATCAGAAAGCGCCCGTTGTTCCCCATCCAGTTTAGAATAACCATAAGCTTATCATAGTTTTTGTGGGTACAAGGTGGATTTCCAAATACAAAATCTGAAACAATTACAACAGTACATCTGTATTAAACAGTTCTAGTTAATTCAAAACTTTCGTGGGATTAAATTTTACCAGTGTCTGGGGTTTTCAACTTGACAATAACATTTTCAGCTTGAATAAAGTTTCTTTGATCCACTTTAAGTATCGTATCACGTGACTCCAACTTAGGTATCACCT